>JASTWR010001202.1:0-53184 GCA_030770355.1 Harpagoxenus sublaevis
GGTAGAAACACAAGAATCCATTATTTCGTTGATATCTCTTAAACTAAAAGAGATACGGGGCTAATGTATAGGACCAAAAGTGTGCAGCGCGTCGAAAACTATAAGGACTTCACCGGTCCCGTAGCTCTATTCCGTCAGAGAAGACGTAGAAACACAAGAATCCATTATTTCGTTGATATCTCTTAAACTAAAAGAGATACGGGGCTAATGTAATAGGACCAAAAGTGTGCAGCGCGTCGAAAACTATAAGGCTTTCACCGGTCCCGTAGCTCTATTCCGTCAGAGAAGACGTAGAAACACAAGAATCCATTATTTCGTTGATATCTCTTAAACTAAAGAGATACGGGGCTAATGTATAGGACCAAAAGTGTGCAGCGCGTCGAAGAACTATAAGTCTTCACCGGTCCCGTAGCTCTATTCCGTCAGAGAAGACGTAGAAACACAAGAATCCATTATTTCGTTGGATATCTCTTAAACTAAAGAGATACGGGGCTAATGTATAGGACCAAAAGTGTGCAGCGCGTCGAAAACTATAAGGCTTCACCGGTCCCGTAGCTCTATTCCGTCAGAGAAGACGTAGAAACACAAGAATCCATTATTTCGTTGATATCTCTTAAACTAAAAGAGATACGGGGCTAATGTATAGGACCAAAAGTGTGCAGCGCGTCGAAGACTATAAGTCTTCACCGGTCCCGTAGCTCTATTCCGTCAGAGAAGACGTAGAAACACAAGAATCCATTATTTCGTTGATATCTCTTAAACTAAAAGAGATACGGGGCTAATGTATAGGACCAAAAGTGTGCAGCGCGTCGAAAACTATAAGGCTTCACCGGTCCCGTAGCTCTATTCCGTCAGAGAAGACGTAGAAACACAAGAATCCATTATTTCGTTGATATCTCTTAAACTAAAAGAGATACGGGGCTAATGTATAGGACCAAAAGTGTGCAGCGCGTCGAAAACTATAAGGCTTTACCGGTCCAGTAGCTCTATTCCGTCAGAGAAGATGTAGAAACACAAGAATCCATTATTTCGTTGATATCTCTTAAACTAAAAGAGATACGGGGCTAATGACCAAAAGTTTGCAGCGCGTTGAAAACTATAAGGCTTCACCGGTCCCGTAGCTCTATTCCGTCAGAGAAGACGTAGAAACACAAGAATCCATTATTTCGTTGATATCTCTTAAACTAAAAGAGATACGGGGCTAATGTATAGGACCAAAAGTGTGCAGCGCGTCGAAAACTATAAGACTTCACCGGTCCCGTAGCTCTATTCCGTCAGAGAAGACGTAGAAACACAAGAATCCATTATTTCGTTTGTATCTCTTAAACTAAAAGAGATACGGGGTTAATGTATAGGACCAAAAGTGTGCAGCGCGTCGAAAACTATAAGGTTTCACCGGTCCCGTAGCTCTATTTCCGTCAGAGAAGACGTAGAAACACAAGAATCCATTATTTCGTTGATATCTCTTAAACTAAAAGAGATACGGGGCTAATGTATAGGACCAAAAGTGTGCAGCGCGTCGAAAACTATAAGACTTCACCGGTCCCGTAGCTCTATTCCGTCAGAGAAGACGTAGAAACACAAGAATCCATTATTTCGTTGATATCTCTTAAACTATAAGAGATTCGGGGCTAATGACCAAAAGTGTGCAGCGCGTCGAAGACTATAAGTCTTCACCGGTCCCGTAGCTCTATTCCGTCAGAGAAGACGTAGAAACACAAGAATCCATTATTTCGTTGATATCTCTTAAACTAAAAGAGATACGGGGCTAATGTATAGGACCAAAAGTGTGCAGCGCGTCGAAAACTATAAGTCTTCACCGGTCCCGTAGCTCTATTCCGTCAGAGAAGACGTAGAAACACAAGAATCCATTATTTCGTTTGTATCTCTTAAACTAAAAGAGATACGGGGCTAATGTATAGGACCAAAAGTGTGCAGCGCGTCGAAAACTATAAGACTTCACCGGTCCCGTAGCTCTATTCCGTCAGAGAAGACGTAGAAACACAAGAATCCATTATTTCGTTGATATCTCTTAAACTATAAGAGATACGGGGCTAATGTATAGGACCAAAAGTGTGCAGCGCGTCGAAGACTATAAGTCTTCACCGGTCCCGTAGCTCTATTCCGTCAGAGAAGACGTAGAAACACAAGAATCCATTATTTCGTTGATATCTCTTAAACTAAAAGAGATACGGGGCTAATGTATAGGACCAAAAGTGTGCAGCGCGTCGAAAACTATAAGGCTTCACCGGTCCCGTAGCTCTATTCCGTCAGAGAAGACGTAGAAACACAAGAATCCATTATTTCGTTGATATCCCTTAAACTAAAAGAGATACGGGGCTAATGAATAGGACCAAAAGTGTGCAGCGCGTCGAAAACTATAAGGCTTTACCGGTCAAGTAGCTCTATTCCGTCAGAGAAGACGTAGGAACACAAGAATCCATTATTTCGTTGATATCTCTTAAACTAAAAGAGATACGGGGCTAATGTATAGGACCAAAAGTGTGCAGCGCGTCGAAGACTATAAGTCTTCACCGGTCCCGTAGCTCTATTCCGTCAGAGAAGACGTAGAAACACAAGAATCCATTATTTCGTTGATATCTCTTAAACTAAAGAGATACGGGGCTAATGTATAGGACCAAAAGTGTGCAGCGCGTCGAAAACTATAAGGACTTCACCGGTCCCGGTAGCTCTATTCCGTCAGAGAAGACTGTAGAAACACAAGAATCCATTATTTCGTTGATATCTCTTAAACTAAAGAGATACGGGGCTAATGTATAGGACCAAAAGTGTGCAGCGCGTCGAAACTATAAGGCTTCACCGGTCCCGTAGCTCTATTCCGTCAGAGAAGACGTAGAAACACAAGAATCCATTATTTCGTTGATATCTCTTAAACTAAAGAGATACGGGGCTAATGTATAGGACCAAAAGTGTGCAGCGCGTCGAAAACTATAAGGCTTTACCGGTCCAGTAGCTCTATTCCGTCAGAGAAGATGTAGAAACACAAGAATCCATTATTTCGTTGATATCTCTTAAACTAAAAGAGATACGGGGCTAATGTATAGGACCAAAAGTGTGCAGCGCGTCGAAAACTATAAGGCTTTCACCGGTCCCGTAGCTCTATTCCGTCAGAGAAGACGTAGAAACACAAGAATCCATTATTTCGTTGATATCTCTTAAACTAAAAGAGATACGGGGCTAATGTATAGGACCAAAAGTGTGCAGCGCGTCGAAAACTATAAGGTTTCACCGGTCCCGTAGCTCTATTCCGTCAGAGAAGACGTAGAAACACAAGAATCCATTATTTCGTTGATATCTCTTAAACTAAAAGAGATACGGGGCTAATGTATAGGACCAAAAGTGTGCAGCGCGTCGAAAACTATAAGTCTTCACCGGTCCCGTAGCTCTATTCCGTCAGAGAAGACGTAGAAACACAAGAATCCATTATTTCGTTTGTATCTCTTAAACTAAAAGAGATACGGGGCTAATGTATAGGACCAAAAGTGTGCAGCGCGTCGAAAACTATAAGGTTTCACCGGTCCCGTAGCTCTATTCCGTCAGAGAAGACGTAGAAACACAAGAATCCATTATTTCGTTGATATCTCTTAAACTATAAGAGATACGGGGCTAATGTATAGGACCAAAAGTGTGCAGCGCGTCGAAAAACTATAAGGTTTCACCGGTCCCGTAGCTTTATTCCGTCAGAGAAAACGTAGAAACACAAGAATCCATTGTTTCGTTTGTATCTCTTAAACTAAAAGAGATACGGGGCTAATGTATACGACCAAAAGTGTGCAGCGCGTCGAAAACTATAAGACTTCACCGGTCCCGTAGCTCTTTTCCGTCAGAGAAGACGTAGAACACAAGAATCCATTATTTCGTTGATATCTCTTAAACTAAAGAGATACGGGGCTAATGTATAGGACCAAAAGTGTGCAGCGCGTCGAAAACTATAAGGCTTCACCGGTCCCGTAGCTCTATTCCGTCAGAGAAGACGTAGAAACACAAGAATCCATTATTTCGTTGATATCTCTTAAACTAAAAGAGATACGGGGCTAATGTATAGGACCAAAAGTGTGCAGCGCGTCGAAAACTATAAGGTTTCACCGGTCCCGTAGCTCTATTCCGTCAGAGAAGACGTAGAAACACAAGAATCCATTATTTCGTTGATATCTCTTAAACTAAAAGAGATACGGGGCTAATGTATAGGACCAAAAGTGTGCAGCGCGTCGAAAACTATAAGACTTCACCGGTCCCGTAGCTCTATTCCGTCAGAGAAGACGTAGAAACACAAGAATCCATTATTTCGTTGATATCTCTTAAACTAAAAGAGATACGGGGCTAATGTATAGGACCAAAAGTGTGCAGCGCGTCGAAAACTATAAGGCTTCACCGGTCCCGTAGCTCTATTCCGTCAGAGAAGACGTAGAAACACAAGAATCCATTATTTCGTTGATATCTCTTAAACTAAAAGAGATACGGGGCTAATGTATAGGACCAAAAGTGTGCAGCGCGTCGAAGACTATAAGTCTTCACCGGTCCCGTAGCTCTATTCCGTCAGAGAAGACGTAGAAACACAAGAATCCATTATTTCGTTGATATCTCTTAAACTATAAGAGATACGGGGCTAATGTATAGGACCAAAAATGTGCAGCGCGTCGAAACTATAAGGCTTCTACCGGTCCCGTAGCTCTATTCCGTCAGAGAAGACGTAGAAACACAAGAATCCATTATTTCGTTGATATCTCTTAAACTATAAGAGATACGGGGCTAATGTATAGGACCAAAAGTGTGCAGCGCGTCGAAAACTATAAGGCTTCACCGGTCCCGTAGCTCTATTCCGTCAGAGAAGACGTAGAAACACAAGAATCCATTATTTCGTTGATATCTCTTAAACTAAAAGAGATACGGGGCTAATGTATAGGACCAAAAGTGTGCAGCGCGTCGAAAACTATAAGGCTTCACCGGTCCCGTAGCTCTATTCCGTCAGAGAAGACGTAGAAACACAAGAATCATTATTTCGTTGATATCTCTTAAACTAAAAGAGATACGGGGCTAATGTATAGGACCAAAAGTGTGCAGCGCGTCGAAAACTATAAGGCTTCACCGGTCCCGTAGCTCTATTCCGTCAGAGAAGACGTAGAAACACAAGAATCCATTATTTCGTTGATATCTCTTAAACTAAAAGAGATACGGGGCTAATGTATAGGACCAAAAGTGTGCAGCGCGTCGAAAACTATAAGGACTTTCACCGGTCCCGTAGCTCTATTCCGTCAGAGAAGACGTAGAAACACAAGAATCCATTATTTCGTTGATATCTCTTAAACTAAAGAGATACGGGGCTAATGTATAGGACCAAAAGTGTGCAGCGCGTCGAAAACTATAAGGTTTCACCGGTCCCGTAGCTCTATTCCGTCAGAGAAGACGTAGAAACACAAGAATCCATTATTTCGTTGATATCTCTTAAACTAAAGAGATACGGGGCTAATGTATAGGACCAAAAGTGTGCAGCGCGTCGAAAACTATAAGACTTCACCGGTCCGTAGCTCTATTCCGTCAGAGAAGACGTAGAAACACAAGAATCCATTATTTCGTTGATATCTCTTAAACTAAAAGAGATACGGGGCTAATGTATAGGACCAAAAGTGTGCAGCGCGTCGAAAACTATAAGGCTTCACCGGTCCCGTAGCTCTATTCCGTCAGAGAAGACGTAGAAACACAAGAATCCATTATTTCGTTGATATCTCTTAAACTAAAGAGATACGGGGCTAATGTATAGGACCAAAAGTGTGCAGCGCGTCGAAAACTATAAGGCTTCACCGGTCCCGTAGCTCTATTCCGTCAGAGAAGACGTAGAAACACAAGAATCCATTATTTCGTTGATATCTCTTAAACTAAAAGAGATACGGGGCTAATGTATAGGACCAAAGTGTGCAGCGCGTCGAAAACTATAAGCTTCACCGGTCCCGTAGCTCTATTCCGTCAGAGAAGACGTAGAAACACAAGAATCCATTATTTCGTTGATATCTCTTAAACTATAAGAGATTACGGGGCTAATGTATAGACCAAAAGTGTGCAGCGCGTCGAAAACTATAAGTCTTCACCGGTCCCGTAGCTCTATTCCGTCAGAGAAGACGTAGAAACACAAGAATCCATTATTTCGTTGATATCTCTTAAACTAAAAGAGATACGGGGCTAATGTATAGGACCAAAAGTGTGCAGCGCGTCGAAAACTATAAGATCTTCACCGGTCCCGTAGCTCTATTCCGTCAGAGAAGACGTAGAAACACAAGAATCCATTATTTCGTTGATATCTCTTAAACTATAAGAGATACGGGGCTAATGTATAGGACCAAAAGTGTGCAGCGCGTCGAAAACTATAAGGCTTCACCGGTCCCGTAGCTCTATTCCGTCAGAGAAGACGTAGAAACACAAGAATCCATTATTTCGTTGATATCTCTTAAACTAAAAGAGATACGGGGCTAATGTATAGGACCAAAAGTGTGCAGCGCGTCGAAAACTATAAGACTTCACCGGTCCCGTAGCTCTATTCCGTCAGAGAAGACGTAGAAACACAAGAATCCATTATTTCGTTGATATCTCTTAAACTAAAGAGATACGGGGCTAATGTATAGGACCAAAAGTGTGCAGCGCGTCGAAAACTATAAGGCTTCACCGGTCCCGTAGCTCTATTCCGTCAGAGAAGACGTAGAAACACAAGAATCCATTATTTCGTTGATATCTCTTAAACTAAAAGAGATACGGGGCTAATGTATAGGACCAAAAGTGTGCAGCGCGTCGAAAACTATAAGACTTCACCGGTCCCGTAGCTCTATTCCGTCAGAGAAGACGTAGAAACACAAGAATCCATTATTTCGTTGATATCTCTTAAACTAAAAGAGATACGGGGCTAATGTATAGGACCAAAAGTGTGCAGCGCGTCGAAAACTATAAGGCTTTACCGGTCCAGTAGCTCTATTCCGTCAGAGAAGACGTAGAAACACAAGAATCCATTATTTCGTTGATATCTCTTAAACTAAAAGAGATACGGGGCTAATGTATAGGACCAAAAGTGTGCAGCGCGTCGAAACTATAAGTCTTCACCGGTCCCGTAGCTCTATTCCGTCAGAGAAGACGTAGAAACACAAGAATCCATTATTTCGTTGATATCTCTTAAACTATAAGAGATTCGGGGCTAATGAATAGGACCAAAAGTGTGCAGCGCGTCGAAAACTATAAGACTTCACCGGTCCCGTAGCTCTATTCCGTCAGAGAAGACGTAGAAACACAAGAATCCATTATTTCGTTGATATCTCTTAAACTAAAAGAGATACGGGGCTAATGTATAGGACCAAAAGTGTGCAGCGCGTCGAAAACTATAAGACTTCACCGGTCCCGTAGCTCTATTCCGTCAGAGAAGACGTAGAAACACAAGAATCCATTATTTCGTTGATATCTCTTAAACTAAAAGAGATACGGGGCTAATGTATAGGACCAAAAGTGTGCAGCGCGTCGAAAACTATAAGGTTTCACCGGTCCCGTAGCTCTATTCCGTCAGAGAAGACGTAGAAACACAAGAATCCATTATTTCGTTGATATCTCTTAAACTAAAGAGATACGGGGCTAATGATAGGACCAAAAGTGTGCAGCGCGTCGAAAACTATAAGGCTTTCACCGGTCCCGTAGCTCTATTCCGTCAGAGAAGACGTAGAAACACAAGAATCCATTATTTCGTTGATATCTCTTAAACTAAAGAGATACGGGGCTAATGTATAGGACCAAAAGTGTGCAGCGCGTCGAAAACTATAAGTCTTCACCGGTCCCGTAGCTCTATTCCGTCAGAGAAGACGTAGAAACACAAGAATCCATTATTTCGTTGATATCTCTTAAACTAAAGAGATACGGGGCTAATGTATAGGACCAAAAGTGTGCAGCGCGTCGAAAACTATAAGGACTTCACCGGTCCCGTAGCTCTATTCCGTCAGAGAAGACGTAGAAACACAAGAATCCATTATTTCGTTGATATCTTCTTAAACTATAAGAGATACGGGGCTAATGTATAGGACCAAAAGTGTGCAGCGCGTCGAAAACTATAAGGTTTCACCGGTCCCGTAGCTCTATTCCGTCAGAGAAGACGTAGAAACCAAGAATCCATTATTTCGTTTGATATCTCTTAAACTAAAAGAGATACGGGGCTAATGTATAGGACCAAAAGTGTGCAGCGCGTCGAAAACTATAAGACTTCACCGGTCCCGTAGCTCTATTCCGTCAGAGAAGACGTAGAAACACAAGAATCCATTATTTCGTTGATATCTCTTAAACTAAAAGAGATACGGGGCTAATGAATAGGACCAAAAGTGTGCAGCGCGTCGAAAACTATAAGACTTTCACCGGTCCAGTAGCTCTATTCCGTCAGAGAAGACGTAGAAACACAAGAATCCATTATTTCGTTGATATCTCTTAAACTAAAGAGATAC
The DNA here is from genome assembly GCA_030770355.1 of Harpagoxenus sublaevis. NCBI lineage: Eukaryota > Metazoa > Arthropoda > Insecta > Hymenoptera > Formicidae > Harpagoxenus > Harpagoxenus sublaevis. The sequence goes on from JASTWR010001202.1 coordinate 8,478, forward strand.
GGGGCTAATGTATAGGACCAAAAGTGTGCAGCGCGTCGAAGACTATAAGTCTTCACCGGTCCCGTAGCTCTATTCCGTCAGAGAAGACGTAGAAACACAAGAATCCATTATTTCGTTGATATCTCTTAAACTATAAGAGATACGGGGCTAATGTATAGGACCAAAAATGTGCAGCGCGTCAAAAACTATAAGGTTTCACCGGTCCCGTAGCTCTATTCCGTCAGAGAAGATGTAGAAACCCAAGAATCCATTATATTGTTCATATCTCTTAAACTAAAAGAGATACGGGGCTAATGTATAGGACCAAAAGTGTGCAGCGCGTCGAAAACTATAAGACTTCACCGGTCCCGTAGCTCTATTCCGTCAGAGAAGACGTAGAAACACAAGAATCCATTATTTCGTTTGATATCTCTTAAACTAAAAGAGATACGGGGCTAATGTATAGGACCAAAAGTGTGCAGCGCGTCGAAAACTATAAGGTCTTCACCGGTCCCGTAGCTCTATTCCGTCAGAGAAGATGTAGAAACGCAAGAATCCATTATTTCGTTGATATCTCTTAAACTATAAGAGATTCGGGGCTAATGACCAAAAGTGTGCAGCGCGTCGAAGACTATAAGTCTTCACCGGTCCCGTAGCTCTATTCCGTCAGAGAAGACGTAGAAACACAAGAATCCATTATTTCGTTGATATCTCTTAAACTAAAGAGATACGGGGCTAATGTATAGGACCAAAAGTGTGCAGCGCGTCGAAAACTATAAGGTTTCACCGGTCCCGTAGCTCTATTCCGTCAGAGAAGACGTAGAAACACAAGAATCCATTATTTCGTTGATATCTCTTAAACTATAAGAGATTCGGGGCTAATGAATAGGACCAAAAGTGTGCAGCGCGTCGAAAACTATAAAACTTCACCGGTCCCGTAGCTCTATTCCGTCAGAGAAGACGTAGAAACACAAGAATCCATTATTTCGTCGATATCTCTTAAGCTAAGAGAGATACGGGGCTAATGTATAGGACCAAAAGTGTGCAGCGCGTCGAAAACTATAAGGATTCACCGGTCCTGTGGCTCTATTTCGTCAGAGAAAATGTAGAAACCCAGCAATCCATTACTTCGTTGATATCTCTTAAACTAAAAGAGATACGGGGCTAATGTATAGGACCAAAAGTGTGCAGCGCGTCGAAAACTATAAGGCTTCACCGGTCCCGTAGCTCTATTCCGTCAGAGAAGACGTAGAAACACAAGAATCCATTACTTCGTTGATATCTCTTAAACTAAAAGAGATACGGGGCTAATGTATAGGACCAAAAGTGTGCAGCGCGTCGAAAACTATAAGGCTTCACCGGTCCCGTAGCTCTATTCCGTCAGAGAAGACGTAGAAACACAAGAATCCATTATTTCGTTGATATCTCTTAAACTAAAAGAGATACGGGGCTAATGTATAGGACCAAAAGTGTGCAGCGCGTCGAAAACTATAAGGCTTCACCGGTCCCGTAGCTCTATTCCGTCAGAGAAGACGTAGAAACACAAGAATCCATTATTTCGTTGATATCTCTTAAACTAAAAGAGATACGGGGCTAATGTATAGGACCAAAAGTGTGCAGCGCGTCGAAAACTATAAGGCTTCACCGGTCCCGTAGCTCTATTCCGTCAGAGAAGACGTAGAAACACAAGAATCCATTATTTCGTTGATATCTCTTAAACTATAAGAGATACGGGGCTAATGTATAGGACCAAAAGTGTGCAGCGCGTCGAAAACTATAAGGCTTCACCGGTCCCGTAGCTCTATTCCGTCAGAGAAGACGTAGAAACACAAGAATCCATTATTTCGTTGATATCTCTTAAACTAAAAGAGATACGGGGCTAATGTATAGGACCAAAAGTGTGCAGCGCGTCGAAAACTATAAGGTTCACCGGTCCCGTAGCTCTATTCCGTCAGAGAAGACGTAGAAACACAAGAATCCATTATTTCGTTGATATCTCTTAAACTAAAAGAGATACGGGGCTAATGTATAGGACCAAAAGTGTGCAGCGCGTCGAAAACTATAAGGCTTCACCGGTCCCGTAGCTCTATTCCGTCAGAGAAGACGTAGAAACACAAGAATCCATTATTTCGTTGATATCTCTTAAACTAAAAGAGATACGGGGCTAATGTATAGGACCAAAAGTGTGCAGCGCGTCGAAAACTATAAGGCTTCACCGGTCCCGTAGCTCTATTCCGTCAGAGAAGACGTAGAAACACAAGAATCCATTATTTCGTTGATATCTCTTAAACTAAAAGAGATACGGGGCTAATGTATAGGACCAAAAGTGTGCAGCGCGTCGAAAACTATAAGGCTTCACCGGTCCCGTAGCTCTATTCCGTCAGAGAAGACGTAGAAACACAAGAATCCATTATTTCGTTGATATCTCTTAAACTAAAAGAGATACGGGGCTAATGTATAGGACCAAAAGTGTGCAGCGCGTCGAAAACTATAAGGCTTCACCGGTCCCGTAGCTCTATTCCGTCAGAGAAGACGTAGAAACACAAGAATCCATTATTTCGTTGATATCTCTTAAACTAAAAGAGATACGGGGCTAATGTATAGGACCAAAAGTGTGCAGCGCGTCGAAAACTATAAGGCTTCACCGGTCCCGTAGCTCTATTCCGTCAGAGAAGACGTAGAAACACAAGAATCCATTATTTCGTTGATATCTCTTAAACTAAAGAGATACGGGGCTAATGTATAGGACCAAAAGTGTGCAGCGCGTCGAAAACTATAAGGCTTCACCGGTCCCGTAGCTCTATTCCGTCAGAGAAGACGTAGAAACACAAGAATCCATTATTTCGTTGATATCTCTTAAACTAAAAGAGATACGGGGCTAATGTATAGGACCAAAAGTGTGCAGCGCGTCGAAAACTATAAGGCTTCACCGGTCCCGTAGCTCTATTCCGTCAGAGAAGACGTAGAAACACAAGAATCCATTATTTCGTTGATATCTCTTAAACTAAAAGAGATACGGGGCTAATGTATAGGACCAAAAGTGTGCAGCGCGTCGAAAACTATAAGGCTTCACCGGTCCCGTAGCTCTATTCCGTCAGAGAAGACGTAGAAACACAAGAATCCATTATTTCGTTGATATCTCTTAAACTAAAAGAGATACGGGGCTAATGTATAGGACCAAAAGTGTGCAGCGCGTCGAAAACTATAAGGCTTCACCGGTCCCGTAGCTCTATTCCGTCAGAGAAGACGTAGAAACACAAGAATCCATTATTTCGTTGATATCTCTTAAACTAAAAGAGATACGGGGCTAATGTATAGGACCAAAAGTGTGCAGCGCGTCGAAAACTATAAGGCTTCACCGGTCCCGTAGCTCTATTCCGTCAGAGAAGACGTAGAAACACAAGAATCCATTATTTCGTTGATATCTCTTAAACTAAAAGAGATACGGGGCTAATGTATAGGACCAAAAGTGTGCAGCGCGTCGAAAACTATAAGGCTTCACCGGTCCCGTAGCTCTATTCCGTCAGAGAAGACGTAGAAACACAAGAATCCATTATTTCGTTGATATCTCTTAAACTAAAAGAGATACGGGGCTAATGTATAGGACCAAAAGTGTGCAGCGCGTCGAAAACTATAAGGCTTCACCGGTCCCGTAGCTCTATTCCGTCAGAGAAGACGTAGAAACACAAGAATCCATTATTTCGTTGATATCTCTTAAACTAAAAGAGATACGGGGCTAATGTATAGGACCAAAAGTGTGCAGCGCGTCGAAAACTATAAGGCTTCACCGGTCCCGTAGCTCTATTCCGTCAGAGAAGACGTAGAAACACAAGAATCCATTATTTCGTTGATATCTCTTAAACTAAAAGAGATACGGGGCTAATGTATAGGACCAAAAGTGTGCAGCGCGTCGAAAACTATAAGGTTCACCGGTCCCGTAGCTCTATTCCGTCAGAGAAGACGTAGAAACACAAGAATCCATTATTTCGTTGATATCTCTTAAACTAAAAGAGATACGGGGCTAATGTATAGGACCAAAAGTGTGCAGCGCGTCGAAAACTATAAGGCTTCACCGGTCCCGTAGCTCTATTCCGTCAGAGAAGACGTAGAAACACAAGAATCCATTATTTCGTTGATATCTCTTAAACTAAAGAGATACGGGGCTAATGTATAGGACCAAAAGTGTGCAGCGCGTCGAAAACTATAAGGCTTCACCGGTCCCGTAGCTCTATTCCGTCAGAGAAGACGTAGAAACACAAGAATCCATTATTTCGTTGATATCTCTTAAACTAAAGAGATACGGGGCTAATGTATAGGACCAAAAGTGTGCAGCGCGTCGAAAACTATAAGGCTTCACCGGTCCCGTAGCTCTATTCCGTCAGAGAAGACGTAGAAACACAAGAATCCATTATTTCGTTGATATCTCTTAAACTAAAAGAGATACGGGGCTAATGTATAGGACCAAAAGTGTGCAGCGCGTCGAAAACTATAAGGCTTCACCGGTCCCGTAGCTCTATTCCGTCAGAGAAGACGTAGAAACACAAGAATCCATTATTTCGTTGATATCTCTTAAACTAAAAGAGATACGGGGCTAATGTATAGGACCAAAAGTGTGCAGCGCGTCGAAAACTATAAGGCTTCACCGGTCCCGTAGCTCTATTCCGTCAGAGAAGACGTAGAAACACAAGAATCCATTATTTCGTTGATATCTCTTAAACTAAAAGAGATACGGGGCTAATGTATAGGACCAAAAGTGTGCAGCGCGTCGAAAACTATAAGGCTTCACCGGTCCCGTAGCTCTATTCCGTCAGAGAAGACGTAGAAACACAAGAATCCATTATTTCGTTGATATCTCTTAAACTAAAAGAGATACGGGGCTAATGTATAGGACCAAAAGTGTGCAGCGCGTCGAAAACTATAAGGCTTCACCGGTCCCGTAGCTCTATTCCGTCAGAGAAGACGTAGAAACACAAGAATCCATTATTTCGTTGATATCTCTTAAACTAAAAGAGATACGGGGCTAATGTATAGGACCAAAAGTGTGCAGCGCGTCGAAAACTATAAGGCTTCACCGGTCCCGTAGCTCTATTCCGTCAGAGAAGACGTAGAAACACAAGAATCCATTATTTCGTTGATATCTCTTAAACTAAAAGAGATACGGGGCTAATGTATAGGACCAAAAGTGTGCAGCGCGTCGAAAACTATAAGGCTTCACCGGTCCCGTAGCTCTATTCCGTCAGAGAAGACGTAGAAACACAAGAATCCATTATTTCGTTGATATCTCTTAAACTAAAAGAGATACGGGGCTAATGTATAGGACCAAAAGTGTGCAGCGCGTCGAAAACTATAAGGCTTCACCGGTCCCGTAGCTCTATTCCGTCAGAGAAGACGTAGAAACACAAGAATCCATTATTTCGTTGATATCTCTTAAACTAAAAGAGATACGGGGCTAATGTATAGGACCAAAAGTGTGCAGCGCGTCGAAAACTATAAGGCTTCACCGGTCCCGTAGCTCTATTCCGTCAGAGAAGACGTAGAAACACAAGAATCCATTATTTCGTTGATATCTCTTAAACTAAAAGAGATACGGGGCTAATGTATAGGACCAAAAGTGTGCAGCGCGTCGAAAACTATAAGGCTTCACCGGTCCCGTAGCTCTATTCCGTCAGAGAAGACGTAGAAACACAAGAATCCATTATTTCGTTGATATCTCTTAAACTAAAAGAGATACGGGGCTAATGTATAGGACCAAAAGTGTGCAGCGCGTCGAAAACTATAAGGCTTCACCGGTCCCGTAGCTCTATTCCGTCAGAGAAGACGTAGAAACACAAGAATCCATTATTTCGTTGATATCTCTTAAACTAAAAGAGATACGGGGCTAATGTATAGGACCAAAAGTGTGCAGCGCGTCGAAAACTATAAGGCTTCACCGGTCCCGTAGCTCTATTCCGTCAGAGAAGACGTAGAAACACAAGAATCCATTATTTCGTTGATATCTCTTAAACTAAAAGAGATACGGGGCTAATGTATAGGACCAAAAGTGTGCAGCGCGTCGAAAACTATAAGGCTTCACCGGTCCCGTAGCTCTATTCCGTCAGAGAAGACGTAGAAACACAAGAATCCATTATTTCGTTGATATCTCTTAAACTAAAAGAGATACGGGGCTAATGTATAGGACCAAAAGTGTGCAGCGCGTCGAAAACTATAAGGCTTCACCGGTCCCGTAGCTCTATTCCGTCAGAGAAGACGTAGAAACACAAGAATCCATTATTTCGTTGATATCTCTTAAACTAAAAGAGATACGGGGCTAATGTATAGGACCAAAAGTGTGCAGCGCGTCGAAAACTATAAGGCTTCACCGGTCCCGTAGCTCTATTCCGTCAGAGAAGACGTAGAAACACAAGAATCCATTATTTCGTTGATATCTCTTAAACTATAAGAGATACGGGGCTAATGTATAGGACCAAAAGTGTGCAGCGCGTCGAAAACTATAAGGCTTCACCGGTCCCGTAGCTCTATTCCGTCAGAGAAGACGTAGAAACACAAGAATCCATTATTTCGTTGATATCTCTTAAACTAAAAGAGATACGGGGCTAATGTATAGGACCAAAAGTGTGCAGCGCGTCGAAAACTATAAGGCTTCACCGGTCCCGTAGCTCTATTCCGTCAGAGAAGACGTAGAAACACAAGAATCCATTATTTCGTTGATATCTCTTAAACTAAAAGAGATACGGGGCTAATGTATAGGACCAAAAGTGTGCAGCGCGTCGAAAACTATAAGGCTTCACCGGTCCCGTAGCTCTATTCCGTCAGAGAAGACGTAGAAACACAAGAATCCATTATTTCGTTGATATCTCTTAAACTAAAAGAGATACGGGGCTAATGTATAGGACCAAAAGTGTGCAGCGCGTCGAAAACTATAAGGCTTCACCGGTCCCGTAGCTCTATTCCGTCAGAGAAGACGTAGAAACACAAGAATCCATTATTTCGTTGATATCTCTTAAACTAAAAGAGATACGGGGCTAATGTATAGGACCAAAAGTGTGCAGCGCGTCGAAAACTATAAGGCTTCACCGGTCCCGTAGCTCTATTCCGTCAGAGAAGACGTAGAAACACAAGAATCCATTATTTCGTTGATATCTCTTAAACTAAAAGAGATACGGGGCTAATGTATAGGACCAAAAGTGTGCAGCGCGTCGAAAACTATAAGGCTTCACCGGTCCCGTAGCTCTATTCCGTCAGAGAAGACGTAGAAACACAAGAATCCATTATTTCGTTGATATCTCTTAAACTAAAAGAGATACGGGGCTAATGTATAGGACCAAAAGTGTGCAGCGCGTCGAAAACTATAAGGCTTCACCGGTCCCGTAGCTCTATTCCGTCAGAGAAGACGTAGAAACACAAGAATCCATTATTTCGTTGATATCTCTTAAACTAAAAGAGATACGGGGCTAATGTATAGGACCAAAAGTGTGCAGCGCGTCGAAAACTATAAGGCTTCACCGGTCCCGTAGCTCTATTCCGTCAGAGAAGACGTAGAAACACAAGAATCCATTATTTCGTTGATATCTCTTAAACTAAAGAGATACGGGGCTAATGTATAGGACCAAAAGTGTGCAGCGCGTCGAAAACTATAAGGCTTCACCGGTCCCGTAGCTCTATTCCGTCAGAGAAGACGTAGAAACACAAGAATCCATTATTTCGTTGATATCTCTTAAACTAAAAGAGATACGGGGCTAATGTATAGGACCAAAAGTGTGCAGCGCGTCGAAAACTATAAGGCTTCACCGGTCCCGTAGCTCTATTCCGTCAGAGAAGACGTAGAAACACAAGAATCCATTATTTCGTTGATATCTCTTAAACTAAAAGAGATACGGGGCTAATGTATAGGACCAAAAGTGTGCAGCGCGTCGAAAACTATAAGGCTTCACCGGTCCCGTAGCTCTATTCCGTCAGAGAAGACGTAGAAACACAAGAATCCATTATTTCGTTGATATCTCTTAAACTAAAAGAGATACGGGGCTAATGTATAGGACCAAAAGTGTGCAGCGCGTCGAAAACTATAAGGCTTCACCGGTCCCGTAGCTCTATTCCGTCAGAGAAGACGTAGAAACACAAGAATCCATTATTTCGTTGATATCTCTTAAACTAAAAGAGATACGGGGCTAATGTATAGGACCAAAAGTGTGCAGCGCGTCGAAAACTATAAGGCTTCACCGGTCCCGTAGCTCTATTCCGTCAGAGAAGACGTAGAAACACAAGAATCCATTATTTCGTTGATATCTCTTAAACTAAAAGAGATACGGGGCTAATGTATAGGACCAAAAGTGTGCAGCGCGTCGAAAACTATAAGGTTTCACCGGTCCCGTAGCTCTATTCCGTCAGAGAAGACGTAGAAACACAAGAATCCATTATTTCGTTGATATCTCTTAAACTAAAAGAGATACGGGGCTAATGTATAGGACCAAAAGTGTGCAGCGCGTCGAAAACTATAAGGCTTCACCGGTCCCGTAGCTCTATTCCGTCAGAGAAGACGTAGAAACACAAGAATCCATTATTTCGTTGATATCTCTTAAACTAAAAGAGATACGGGGCTAATGTATAGGACCAAAAGTGTGCAGCGCGTCGAAAACTATAAGGCTTCACCGGTCCCGTAGCTCTATTCCGTCAGAGAAGACGTAGAAACACAAGAATCCATTATTTCGTTGATATCTCTTAAACTAAAAGAGATACGGGGCTAATGTATAGGACCAAAAGTGTGCAGCGCGTCGAAAACTATAAGGCTTCACCGGTCCCGTAGCTCTATTCCGTCAGAGAAGACGTAGAAACACAAGAATCCATTATTTCGTTGATATCTCTTAAACTAAAAGAGATACGGGGCTAATGTATAGGACCAAAAGTGTGCAGCGCGTCGAAAACTATAAGGCTTCACCGGTCCCGTAGCTCTATTCCGTCAGAGAAGACGTAGAAACACAAGAATCCATTATTTCGTTGATATCTCTTAAACTAAAAGAGATACGGGGCTAATGTATAGGACCAAAAGTGTGCAGCGCGTCGAAAACTATAAGGCTTCACCGGTCCCGTAGCTCTATTCCGTCAGAGAAGACGTAGAAACACAAGAATCCATTATTTCGTTGATATCTCTTAAACTAAAGAGATACGGGGCTAATGTATAGGACCAAAAGTGTGCAGCGCGTCGAAAACTATAAGGCTTCACCGGTCCCGTAGCTCTATTCCGTCAGAGAAGACGTAGAAACACAAGAATCCATTATTTCGTTGATATCTCTTAAACTAAAAGAGATACGGGGCTAATGTATAGGACCAAAAGTGTGCAGCGCGTCGAAAACTATAAGGCTTCACCGGTCCCGTAGCTCTATTCCGTCAGAGAAGACGTAGAAACACAAGAATCCATTATTTCGTTGATATCTCTTAAACTAAAAGAGATACGGGGCTAATGTATAGGACCAAAAGTGTGCAGCGCGTCGAAAACTATAAGGCTTCACCGGTCCCGTAGCTCTATTCCGTCAGAGAAGACGTAGAAACACAAGAATCCATTATTTCGTTGATATCTCTTAAACTAAAAGAGATACGGGGCTAATGTATAGGACCAAAAGTGTGCAGCGCGTCGAAAACTATAAGGCTTCACCGGTCCCGTAGCTCTATTCCGTCAGAGAAGACGTAGAAACACAAGAATCCATTATTTCGTTGATATCTCTTAAACTAAAAGAGATACGGGGCTAATGTATAGGACCAAAAGTGTGCAGCGCGTCGAAAACTATAAGGCTTCACCGGTCCCGTAGCTCTATTCCGTCAGAGAAGACGTAGAAACACAAGAATCCATTATTTCGTTGATATCTCTTAAACTAAAAGAGATACGGGGCTAATGTATAGGACCAAAAGTGTGCAGCGCGTCGAAAACTATAAGGCTTCACCGGTCCCGTAGCTCTATTCCGTCAGAGAAGACGTAGAAACACAAGAATCCATTATTTCGTTGATATCTCTTAAACTAAAAGAGATACGGGGCTAATGTATAGGACCAAAAGTGTGCAGCGCGTCGAAAACTATAAGGCTTCACCGGTCCCGTAGCTCTATTCCGTCAGAGAAGACGTAGAAACACAAGAATCCATTATTTCGTTGATATCTCTTAAACTAAAGAGATACGGGGCTAATGTATAGGACCAAAAGTGTGCAGCGCGTCGAAAACTATAAGGCTTCACCGGTCCCGTAGCTCTATTCCGTCAGAGAAGACGTAGAAACACAAGAATCCATTATTTCGTTGATATCTCTTAAACTAAAAGAGATACGGGGCTAATGTATAGGACCAAAAGTGTGCAGCGCGTCGAAAACTATAAGGCTTCACCGGTCCCGTAGCTCTATTCCGTCAGAGAAGACGTAGAAACACAAGAATCCATTATTTCGTTGATATCTCTTAAACTAAAAGAGATACGGGGCTAATGTATAGGACCAAAAGTGTGCAGCGCGTCGAAAACTATAAGGCTTCACCGGTCCCGTAGCTCTATTCCGTCAGAGAAGACGTAGAAACACAAGAATCCATTATTTCGTTGATATCTCTTAAACTAAAAGAGATACGGGGCTAATGTATAGGACCAAAAGTGTGCAGCGCGTCGAAAACTATAAGGCTTCACCGGTCCCGTAGCTCTATTCCGTCAGAGAAGACGTAGAAACACAAGAATCCATTATTTCGTTGATATCTCTTAAACTAAAGAGATACGGGGCTAATGTATAGGACCAAAAGTGTGCAGCGCGTCGAAAACTATAAGGCTTCACCGGTCCCGTAGCTCTATTCCGTCAGAGAAGACGTAGAAACACAAGAATCCATTATTTCGTTGATATCTCTTAAACTAAAAGAGATACGGGGCTAATGTATAGGACCAAAAGTGTGCAGCGCGTCGAAAACTATAAGGCTTCACCGGTCCCGTAGCTCTATTCCGTCAGAGAAGACGTAGAAACACAAGAATCCATTATTTCGTTGATATCTCTTAAACTATAAGAGATACGGGGCTAATGTATAGGACCAAAAGTGTGCAGCGCGTCGAAAACTATAAGGCTTCACCGGTCCCGTAGCTCTATTCCGTCAGAGAAGACGTAGAAACACAAGAATCCATTATTTCGTTGATATCTCTTAAACTAAAAGAGATACGGGGCTAATGTATAGGACCAAAAGTGTGCAGCGCGTCGAAAACTATAAGGCTTCACCGGTCCCGTAGCTCTATTCCGTCAGAGAAGACGTAGAAACACAAGAATCCATTATTTCGTTGATATCTCTTAAACTAAAAGAGATACGGGGCTAATGTATAGGACCAAAAGTGTGCAGCGCGTCGAAAACTATAAGGCTTCACCGGTCCCGTAGCTCTATTCCGTCAGAGAAGACGTAGAAACACAAGAATCCATTATTTCGTTGATATCTCTTAAACTATAAGAGATACGGGGCTAATGTATAGGACCAAAAGTGTGCAGCGCGTCGAAAACTATAAGGCTTCACCGGTCCCGTAGCTCTATTCCGTCAGAGAAGACGTAGAAACACAAGAATCCATTATTTCGTTGATATCTCTTAAACTAAAAGAGATACGGGGCTAATGTATAGGACCAAAAGTGTGCAGCGCGTCGAAAACTATAAGGCTTCACCGGTCCCGTAGCTCTATTCCGTCAGAGAAGACGTAGAAACACAAGAATCCATTATTTCGTTGATATCTCTTAAACTAAAAGAGATACGGGGCTAATGTATAGGACCAAAAGTGTGCAGCGCGTCGAAAACTATAAGGCTTCACCGGTCCCGTAGCTCTATTCCGTCAGAGAAGACGTAGAAACACAAGAATCCATTATTTCGTTGATATCTCTTAAACTAAAAGAGATACGGGGCTAATGTATAGGACCAAAAGTGTGCAGCGCGTCGAAAACTATAAGGCTTCACCGGTCCCGTAGCTCTATTCCGTCAGAGAAGACGTAGAAACACAAGAATCCATTATTTCGTTGATATCTCTTAAACTAAAAGAGATACGGGGCTAATGTATAGGACCAAAAGTGTGCAGCGCGTCGAAAACTATAAGGCTTCACCGGTCCCGTAGCTCTATTCCGTCAGAGAAGACGTAGAAACACAAGAATCCATTATTTCGTTGATATCTCTTAAACTAAAAGAGATACGGGGCTAATGTATAGGACCAAAAGTGTGCAGCGCGTCGAAAACTATAAGGCTTCACCGGTCCCGTAGCTCTATTCCGTCAGAGAAGACGTAGAAACACAAGAATCCATTATTTCGTTGATATCTCTTAAACTAAAGAGATACGGGGCTAATGTATAGGACCAAAAGTGTGCAGCGCGTCGAAAACTATAAGGCTTCACCGGTCCCGTAGCTCTATTCCGTCAGAGAAGACGTAGAAACACAAGAATCCATTATTTCGTTGATATCTCTTAAACTATAAGAGATACGGGGCTAATGTATAGGACCAAAAGTGTGCAGCGCGTCGAAAACTATAAGGCTTCACCGGTCCCGTAGCTCTATTCCGTCAGAGAAGACGTAGAAACACAAGAATCCATTATTTCGTTGATATCTCTTAAACTATAAGAGATACGGGGCTAATGTATAGGACCAAAAGTGTGCAGCGCGTCGAAAACTATAAGGCTTCACCGGTCCCGTAGCTCTATTCCGTCAGAGAAGACGTAGAAACACAAAAATCCATTATTTCGTTGATATCTCTTAAACTATAAGAGATACGGGGCTAATGTATAGGACCAAAAGTGTGCAGCGCGTCGAAAACTATAAGGCTTCACCGGTCCCGTAGCTCTATTCCGTCAGAGAAGACGTAGAAACACAAAAATCCATTATTTCGTTGATATCTCTTAAACTATAAGAGATACGGGGCTAATGTATAGGACCAAAAGTGTGCAGCGCGTCGAAAACTATAAGGCTTCACCGGTCCCGTAGCTCTATTCCGTCAGAGAAGACGTAGAAACACAAAAATCCATTATTTCGTTGATATCTCTTAAACTATAAGAGATACGGGGCTAATGTATAGGACCAAAAGTGTGCAGCGCGTCGAAAACTATAAGGCTTCACCGGTCCCGTAGCTCTATTCCGTCAGAGAAGACGTAGAAACACAAAAATCCATTATTTCGTTGATATCTCTTAAACTATAAGAGATACGGGGCTAATGTATAGGACCAAAAGTGTGCAGCGCGTCGAAAACTATAAGGCTTCACCGGTCCCGTAGCTCTATTCCGTCAGAGAAGACGTAGAAACACAAAAATCCATTATTTCGTTGATATCTCTTAAACTATAAGAGATACGGGGCTAATGTATAGGACCAAAAGTGTGCAGCGCGTCGAAAACTATAAGGCTTCACCGGTCCCGTAGCTCTATTCCGTCAGAGAAGACGTAGAAACACAAAAATCCATTATTTCGTTGATATCTCTTAAACTATAAGAGATACGGGGCTAATGTATAGGACCAAAAGTGTGCAGCGCGTCGAAAACTATAAGGCTTCACCGGTCCCGTAGCTCTATTCCGTCAGAGAAGACGTAGAAACACAAAAATCCATTATTTCGTTGATATCTCTTAAACTATAAGAGATACGGGGCTAATGTATAGGACCAAAAGTGTGCAGCGCGTCGAAAACTATAAGGCTTCACCGGTCCCGTAGCTCTATTCCGTCAGAGAAGACGTAGAAACACAAAATCCATTATTTCGTTGATATCTCTTAAACTATAAGAGATACGGGGCTAATGTATAGGACCAAAAGTGTGCAGCGCGTCGAAAACTATAAGGCTTCACCGGTCCCGTAGCTCTATTCCGTCAGAGAAGACGTAGAAACACAAAAATCCATTATTTCGTTGATATCTCTTAAACTATAAGAGATACGGGGCTAATGTATAGGACCAAAAGTGTGCAGCGCGTCGAAAACTATAAGGCTTCACCGGTCCCGTAGCTCTATTCCGTCAGAGAAGACGTAGAAACACAAAAATCCATTATTTCGTTGATATCTCTTAAACTATAAGAGATACGGGGCTAATGTATAGGACCAAAAGTGTGCAGCGCGTCGAAAACTATAAGGCTTCACCGGTCCCGTAGCTCTATTCCGTCAGAGAAGACGTAGAAACACAAAAATCCATTATTTCGTTGATATCTCTTAAACTATAAGAGATACGGGGCTAATGTATAGGACCAAAAGTGTGCAGCGCGTCGAAAACTATAAGGCTTCACCGGTCCCGTAGCTCTATTCCGTCAGAGAAGACGTAGAAACACAAAAATCCATTATTTCGTTGATATCTCTTAAACTATAAGAGATACGGGGCTAATGTATAGGACCAAAAGTGTGCAGCGCGTCGAAAACTATAAGGCTTCACCGGTCCCGTAGCTCTATTCCGTCAGAGAAGACGTAGAAACACAAAAATCCATTATTTCGTTGATATCTCTTAAACTATAAGAGATACGGGGCTAATGTATAGGACCAAAAGTGTGCAGCGCGTCGAAAACTATAAGGCTTCACCGGTCCCGTAGCTCTATTCCGTCAGAGAAGACGTAGAAACACAAAAATCCATTATTTCGTTGATATCTCTTAAACTATAAGAGATACGGGGCTAATGTATAGGACCAAAAGTGTGCAGCGCGTCGAAAACTATAAGGCTTCACCGGTCCCGTAGCTCTATTCCGTCAGAGAAGACGTAGAAACACAAAAATCCATTATTTCGTTGATATCTCTTAAACTATAAGAGATACGGGGCTAATGTATAGGACCAAAAGTGTGCAGCGCGTCGAAAACTATAAGGCTTCACCGGTCCCGTAGCTCTATTCCGTCAGAGAAGACGTAGAAACACAAAATCCATTATTTCGTTGATATCTCTTAAACTATAAGAGATACGGGGCTAATGTATAGGACCAAAAGTGTGCAGCGCGTCGAAAACTATAAGGCTTCACCGGTCCCGTAGCTCTATTCCGTCAGAGAAGACGTAGAAACACAAAAATCCATTATTTCGTTGATATCTCTTAAACTATAAGAGATACGGGGCTAATGTATAGGACCAAAAGTGTGCAGCGCGTCGAAAACTATAAGGCTTCACCGGTCCCGTAGCTCTATTCCGTCAGAGAAGACGTAGAAACACAAAAATCCATTATTTCGTTGATATCTCTTAAACTATAAGAGATACGGGGCTAATGTATAGGACCAAAAGTGTGCAGCGCGTCGAAAACTATAAGGCTTCACCGGTCCCGTAGCTCTATTCCGTCAGAGAAGACGTAGAAACACAAAAATCCATTATTTCGTTGATATCTCTTAAACTATAAGAGATACGGGGCTAATGTATAGGACCAAAAGTGTGCAGCGCGTCGAAAACTATAAGGCTTCACCGGTCCCGTAGCTCTATTCCGTCAGAGAAGACGTAGAAACACAAAAATCCATTATTTCGTTGATATCTCTTAAACTATAAGAGATACGGGGCTAATGTATAGGACCAAAAGTGTGCAGCGCGTCGAAAACTATAAGGCTTCACCGGTCCCGTAGCTCTATTCCGTCAGAGAAGACGTAGAAACACAAAATCCATTATTTCGTTGATATCTCTTAAACTATAAGAGATACGGGGCTAATGTATAGGACCAAAAGTGTGCAGCGCGTCGAAAACTATAAGGCTTCACCGGTCCCGTAGCTCTATTCCGTCAGAGAAGACGTAGAAACAAAAATCCATTATTTCGTTGATATCTCTTAAACTATAAGAGATACGGGGCTAATGTATAGGACCAAAAGTGTGCAGCGCGTCGAAAACTATAAGGCTTCACCGGTCCCGTAGCTCTATTCCGTCAGAGAAGACGTAGAAACACAAAAATCCATTATTTCGTTGATATCTCTTAAACTATAAGAGATACGGGGCTAATGTATAGGACCAAAAGTGTGCAGCGCGTCGAAAACTATAAGGCTTCACCGGTCCCGTAGCTCTATTCCGTCAGAGAAGACGTAGAAACACAAAAATCCATTATTTCGTTGATATCTCTTAAACTATAAGAGATACGGGGCTAATGTATAGGACCAAAAGTGTGCAGCGCGTCGAAAACTATAAGGCTTCACCGGTCCCGTAGCTCTATTCCGTCAGAGAAGACGTAGAAACACAAAAATCCATTATTTCGTTGATATCTCTTAAACTATAAGAGATACGGGGCTAATGTATAGGACCAAAAGTGTGCAGCGCGTCGAAAACTATAAGGCTTCACCGGTCCCGTAGCTCTATTCCGTCAGAGAAGACGTAGAAACACAAAAATCCATTATTTCGTTGATATCTCTTAAACTATAAGAGATACGGGGCTAATGTATAGGACCAAAAGTGTGCAGCGCGTCGAAAACTATAAGGCTTCACCGGTCCCGTAGCTCTATTCCGTCAGAGAAGACGTAGAAACACAAAAATCCATTATTTCGTTGATATCTCTTAAACTATAAGAGATACGGGGCTAATGTATAGGACCAAAAGTGTGCAGCGCGTCGAAAACTATAAGGCTTCACCGGTCCCGTAGCTCTATTCCGTCAGAGAAGACGTAGAAACACAAAAATCCATTATTTCGTTGATATCTCTTAAACTATAAGAGATACGGGGCTAATGTATAGGACCAAAAGTGTGCAGCGCGTCGAAAACTATAAGGCTTCACCGGTCCCGTAGCTCTATTCCGTCAGAGAAGACGTAGAAACACAAAAATCCATTATTTCGTTGATATCTCTTAAACTATAAGAGATACGGGGCTAATGTATAGGACCAAAAGTGTGCAGCGCGTCGAAAACTATAAGGCTTCACCGGTCCCGTAGCTCTATTCCGTCAGAGAAGACGTAGAAACACAAAAATCCATTATTTCGTTGATATCTCTTAAACTATAAGAGATACGGGGCTAATGTATAGGACCAAAAGTGTGCAGCGCGTCGAAAACTATAAGGCTTCACCGGTCCCGTAGCTCTATTCCGTCAGAGAAGACGTAGAAACACAAAAATCCATTATTTCGTTGATATCTCTTAAACTATAAGAGATACGGGGCTAATGTATAGGACCAAAAGTGTGCAGCGCGTCGAAAACTATAAGGCTTCACCGGTCCCGTAGCTCTATTCCGTCAGAGAAGACGTAGAA
Organism: Harpagoxenus sublaevis; assembly: GCA_030770355.1. Classification (NCBI taxonomy): domain Eukaryota; kingdom Metazoa; phylum Arthropoda; class Insecta; order Hymenoptera; family Formicidae; genus Harpagoxenus; species Harpagoxenus sublaevis. The sequence continues at coordinate 25,569 of JASTWR010001202.1, forward strand.
ACACAAAAATCCATTATTTCGTTGATATCTCTTAAACTATAAGAGATACGGGGCTAATGTATAGGACCAAAAGTGTGCAGCGCGTCGAAAACTATAAGGCTTCACCGGTCCCGTAGCTCTATTCCGTCAGAGAAGACGTAGAAACACAAAAATCCATTATTTCGTTGATATCTCTTAAACTATAAGAGATACGGGGCTAATGTATAGGACCAAAAGTGTGCAGCGCGTCGAAAACTATAAGGCTTCACCGGTCCCGTAGCTCTATTCCGTCAGAGAAGACGTAGAAACACAAAAATCCATTATTTCGTTGATATCTCTTAAACTATAAGAGATACGGGGCTAATGTATAGGACCAAAAGTGTGCAGCGCGTCGAAAACTATAAGGCTTCACCGGTCCCGTAGCTCTATTCCGTCAGAGAAGACGTAGAAACACAAAAATCCATTATTTCGTTGATATCTCTTAAACTATAAGAGATACGGGGCTAATGTATAGGACCAAAAGTGTGCAGCGCGTCGAAAACTATAAGGCTTCACCGGTCCCGTAGCTCTATTCCGTCAGAGAAGACGTAGAAACACAAAAATCCATTATTTCGTTGATATCTCTTAAACTATAAGAGATACGGGGCTAATGTATAGGACCAAAAGTGTGCAGCGCGTCGAAAACTATAAGGCTTCACCGGTCCCGTAGCTCTATTCCGTCAGAGAAGACGTAGAAACACAAAAATCCATTATTTCGTTGATATCTCTTAAACTATAAGAGATACGGGGCTAATGTATAGGACCAAAAGTGTGCAGCGCGTCGAAAACTATAAGGCTTCACCGGTCCCGTAGCTCTATTCCGTCAGAGAAGACGTAGAAACACAAAAATCCATTATTTCGTTGATATCTCTTAAACTATAAGAGATACGGGGCTAATGTATAGGACCAAAAGTGTGCAGCGCGTCGAAAACTATAAGGCTTCACCGGTCCCGTAGCTCTATTCCGTCAGAGAAGACGTAGAAACACAAAAATCCATTATTTCGTTGATATCTCTTAAACTATAAGAGATACGGGGCTAATGTATAGGACCAAAAGTGTGCAGCGCGTCGAAAACTATAAGGCTTCACCGGTCCCGTAGCTCTATTCCGTCAGAGAAGACGTAGAAACACAAAAATCCATTATTTCGTTGATATCTCTTAAACTATAAGAGATACGGGCTAATGTATAGGACCAAAAGTGTGCAGCGCGTCGAAAACTATAAGGCTTCACCGGTCCCGTAGCTCTATTCCGTCAGAGAAGACGTAGAAACACAAAAATCCATTATTTCGTTGATATCTCTTAAACTATAAGAGATACGGGGCTAATGTATAGGACCAAAAGTGTGCAGCGCGTCGAAAACTATAAGGCTTCACCGGTCCCGTAGCTCTATCCGTCAGAGAAGACGTAGAAACACAAAAATCCATTATTTCGTTGATATCTCTTAAACTATAAGAGATACGGGGCTAATGTATAGGACCAAAAGTGTGCAGCGCGTCGAAAACTATAAGGCTTCACCGGTCCCGTAGCTCTATTCCGTCAGAGAAGACGTAGAAACACGTTGATATCTCTTTATAAGAGATCTTATAGTTTAAGAGATATCAACGAAATAATGGATTTTTGGTTTCTACGTCTTCTCTGACGGAATAGAGCTACGGGACCGGTGAAGCCTTATAGTTTTCGACGCGCTGCACACTTTTGGTCCTATACATTAGCCCCGTATCTCTTATAGTTTAAGAGATATCAACGAAATAATGGATTCTTGTGTTTCTACGTCTTCTCTGACGGAATAGAGCTACGGGACCGGTGAAGCCTTATAGTTTTCGACGCGCTGCACACTTTTGGTCCTATACATTAGCCCCGTATCTCTTATAGTTTAAGAGATATCAACGAAATAATGGATTCTTGTGTTTCTACGTCTTCTCTGACGGAATAGAGCTACGGGACCGGTGAAGCCTTATAGTTTTCGACGCGCTGCACACTTTTGGTCCTATACATTAGCCCCGTATCTCTTATAGTTTAAGAGATATCAACGAAATAATGGATTTTTGTGTTTCTACGTCTTCTCTGACGGAATAGAGCTACGGGACCGGTGAAGCCTTATAGTTTTCGACGCGCTGCACACTTTTGGTCCTATACATTAGCCCCGTATCTCTTATAGTTTAAGAGATATCAACGAAATAATGGATTTTTGTGTTTCTACGTCTTCTCTGACGGAATAGAGCTACGGGACCGGTGAAGCCTTATAGTTTTCGACGCGCTGCACACTTTTGGTCCTATACATTAGCCCCGTATCTCTTATAGTTTAAGAGATATCAACGAAATAATGGATTTTTGTGTTTCTACGTCTTCTCTGACGGAATAGAGCTACGGGACCGGTGAAGCCTTATAGTTTTCGACGCGCTGCACACTTTTGGTCCTATACATTAGCCCCGTATCTCTTATAGTTTAAGAGATATCAACGAAATAATGGATTTTGTGTTTCTACGTCTTCTCTGACGGAATAGAGCTACGGGACCGGTGAAGCCTTATAGTTTTCGACGCGCTGCACACTTTTGGTCCTATACATTAGCCCCGTATCTCTTATAGTTTAAGAGATATCAACGAAATAATGGATTTTTGTGTTTCTACGTCTTCTCTGACGGAATAGAGCTACGGGACCGGTGAAGCCTTATAGTTTTCGACGCGCTGCACACTTTTGGTCCTATACATTAGCCCCGTATCTCTTATAGTTTAAGAGATATCAACGAAATAATGGATTTTTGTGTTTCTACGTCTTCTCTGACGGAATAGAGCTACGGGACCGGTGAAGCCTTATAGTTTTCGACGCGCTGCACACTTTTGGTCCTATACATTAGCCCCGTATCTCTTATAGTTTAAGAGATATCAACGAAATAATGGATTTTTGTGTTTCTACGTCTTCTCTGACGGAATAGAGCTACGGGACCGGTGAAGCCTTATAGTTTTCGACGCGCTGCACACTTTTGGTCCTATACATTAGCCCCGTATCTCTTATAGTTTAAGAGATATCAACGAAATAATGGATTTTTGTGTTTCTACGTCTTCTCTGACGGAATAGAGCTACGGGACCGGTGAAGCCTTATAGTTTTCGACGCGCTGCACACTTTTGGTCCTATACATTAGCCCCGTATCTCTTATAGTTTAAGAGATATCAACGAAATAATGGATTTTTGTGTTTCTACGTCTTCTCTGACGGAATAGAGCTACGGGACCGGTGAAGCCTTATAGTTTTCGACGCGCTGCACACTTTTGGTCCTATACATTAGCCCCGTATCTCTTATAGTTTAAGAGATATCAACGAAATAATGGATTTTTGTGTTTCTACGTCTTCTCTGACGGAATAGAGCTACGGGACCGGTGAAGCCTTATAGTTTTCGACGCGCTGCACACTTTTGGTCCTATACATTAGCCCCGTATCTCTTATAGTTTAAGAGATATCAACGAAATAATGGATTTTTGTGTTTCTACGTCTTCTCTGACGGAATAGAGCTACGGGACCGGTGAAGCCTTATAGTTTTCGACGCGCTGCACACTTTTGGTCCTATACATTAGCCCCGTATCTCTTATAGTTTAAGAGATATCAACGAAATAATGGATTTTTGTGTTTCTACGTCTTCTCTGACGGAATAGAGCTACGGGACCGGTGAAGCCTTATAGTTTTCGACGCGCTGCACACTTTTGGTCCTATACATTAGCCCCGTATCTCTTATAGTTTAAGAGATATCAACGAAATAATGGATTTTGTGTTTCTACGTCTTCTCTGACGGAATAGAGCTACGGGACCGGTGAAGCCTTATAGTTTTCGACGCGCTGCACACTTTTGGTCCTATACATTAGCCCCGTATCTCTTATAGTTTAAGAGATATCAACGAAATAATGGATTTTGTGTTTCTACGTCTTCTCTGACGGAATAGAGCTACGGGACCGGTGAAGCCTTATAGTTTTCGACGCGCTGCACACTTTTGGTCCTATACATTAGCCCCGTATCTCTTATAGTTTAAGAGATATCAACGAAATAATGGATTTTTGTGTTTCTACGTCTTCTCTGACGGAATAGAGCTACGGGACCGGTGAAGCCTTATAGTTTTCGACGCGCTGCACACTTTTGGTCCTATACATTAGCCCCGTATCTCTTATAGTTTAAGAGATATCAACGAAATAATGGATTTTTGTGTTTCTACGTCTTCTCTGACGGAATAGAGCTACGGGACCGGTGAAGCCTTATAGTTTTCGACGCGCTGCACACTTTTGGTCCTATACATTAGCCCCGTATCTCTTATAGTTTAAGAGATATCAACGAAATAATGGATTTTTGTGTTTCTACGTCTTCTCTGACGGAATAGAGCTACGGGACCGGTGAAGCCTTATAGTTTTCGACGCGCTGCACACTTTTGGTCCTATACATTAGCCCCGTATCTCTTATAGTTTAAGAGATATCAACGAAATAATGGATTTTTGTGTTTCTACGTCTTCTCTGACGGAATAGAGCTACGGGACCGGTGAAGCCTTATAGTTTTCGACGCGCTGCACACTTTTGGTCCTATACATTAGCCCCGTATCTCTTATAGTTTAAGAGATATCAACGAAATAATGGATTTTTGTGTTTCTACGTCTTCTCTGACGGAATAGAGCTACGGGACCGGTGAAGCCTTATAGTTTTCGACGCGCTGCACACTTTTGGTCCTATACATTAGCCCCGTATCTCTTATAGTTTAAGAGATATCAACGAAATAATGGATTCTTGTGTTTCTACGTCTTCTCTGACGGAATAGAGCTACGGGACCGGTGAAGCCTTATAGTTTTCGACGCGCTGCACACTTTTGGTCCTATACATTAGCCCCGTATCTCTTATAGTTTAAGAGATATCAACGAAATAATGGATTCTTGTGTTTCTACGTCTTCTCTGACGGAATAGAGCTACGGGACCGGTGAAGCCTTATAGTTTTCGACGCGCTGCACACTTTTGGTCCTATACATTAGCCCCGTATCTCTTATAGTTTAAGAGATATCAACGAAATAATGGATTCTTGTGTTTCTACGTCTTCTCTGACGGAATAGAGCTACGGGACCGGTGAAGCCTTATAGTTTTCGACGCGCTGCACACTTTTGGTCCTATACATTAGCCCCGTATCTCTTATAGTTTAAGAGATATCAACGAAATAATGGATTTTTGTGTTTCTACGTCTTCTCTGACGGAATAGAGCTACGGGACCGGTGAAGCCTTATAGTTTTCGACGCGCTGCACACTTTTGGTCCTATACATTAGCCCCGTATCTCTTATAGTTTAAGAGATATCAACGAAATAATGGATTCTTGTGTTTCTACGTCTTCTCTGACGGAATAGAGCTACGGGACCGGTGAAGCCTTATAGTTTTCGACGCGCTGCACACTTTTGGTCCTATACATTAGCCCCGTATCTCTTATAGTTTAAGAGATATCAACGAAATAATGGATTTTTGTGTTTCTACGTCTTCTCTGACGGAATAGAGCTACGGGACCGGTGAAGCCTTATAGTTTTCGACGCGCTGCACACTTTTGGTCCTATACATTAGCCCCGTATCTCTTATAGTTTAAGAGATATCAACGAAATAATGGATTTTTGTGTTTCTACGTCTTCTCTGACGGAATAGAGCTACGGGACCGGTGAAGCCTTATAGTTTTCGACGCGCTGCACACTTTTGGTCCTATACATTAGCCCCGTATCTCTTATAGTTTAAGAGATATCAACGAAATAATGGATTTTTGTGTTTCTACGTCTTCTCTGACGGAATAGAGCTACGGGACCGGTGAAGCCTTATAGTTTTCGACGCGCTGCACACTTTTGGTCCTATACATTAGCCCCGTATCTCTTATAGTTTAAGAGATATCAACGAAATAATGGATTCTTGTGTTTCTACGTCTTCTCTGACGGAATAGAGCTACGGGACCGGTGAAGCCTTATAGTTTTCGACGCGCTGCACACTTTTGGTCCTATACATTAGCCCCGTATCTCTTATAGTTTAAGAGATATCAACGAAATAATGGATTCTTGTGTTTCTACGTCTTCTCTGACGGAATAGAGCTACGGGACCGGTGAAGCCTTATAGTTTTCGACGCGCTGCACACTTTTGGTCCTATACATTAGCCCCGTATCTCTTATAGTTTAAGAGATATCAACGAAATAATGGATTCTTGTGTTTCTACGTCTTCTCTGACGGAATAGAGCTACGGGACCGGTGAAGCCTTATAGTTTTCGACGCGCTGCACACTTTTGGTCCTATACATTAGCCCCGTATCTCTTATAGTTTAAGAGATATCAACGAAATAATGGATTCTTGTGTTTCTACGTCTTCTCTGACGGAATAGAGCTACGGGACCGGTGAAGCCTTATAGTTTTCGACGCGCTGCACACTTTTGGTCCTATACATTAGCCCCGTATCTCTTATAGTTTAAGAGATATCAACGAAATAATGGATTTTTGTGTTTCTACGTCTTCTCTGACGGAATAGAGCTACGGGACCGGTGAAGCCTTATAGTTTTCGACGCGCTGCACACTTTTGGTCCTATACATTAGCCCCGTATCTCTTATAGTTTAAGAGATATCAACGAAATAATGGATTCTTGTGTTTCTACGTCTTCTCTGACGGAATAGAGCTACGGGACCGGTGAAGCCTTATAGTTTTCGACGCGCTGCACACTTTTGGTCCTATACATTAGCCCCGTATCTCTTTTAGTTTAAGAGATATCAACGAAATAATGGATTCTTGTGTTTCTACGTCTTCTCTGACGGAATAGAGCTACGGGACCGGTGAAGCCTTATAGTTTTCGACGCGCTGCACACTTTTGGTCCTATACATTAGCCCCGTATCTCTTTTAGTTTAAGAGATATCAACGAAATAATGGATTTTTGTGTTTCTACGTCTTCTCTGACGGAATAGAGCTACGGGACCGGTGAAGCCTTATAGTTTTCGACGCGCTGCACACTTTTGGTCCTATACATTAGCCCCGTATCTCTTATAGTTTAAGAGATATCAACGAAATAATGGATTCTTGTGTTTCTACGTCTTCTCTGACGGAATAGAGCTACGGGACCGGTGAAGCCTTATAGTTTTCGACGCGCTGCACACTTTTGGTCCTATACATTAGCCCCGTATCTCTTATAGTTTAAGAGATATCAACGAAATAATGGATTTTTGTGTTTCTACGTCTTCTCTGACGGAATAGAGCTACGGGACCGGTGAAGCCTTATAGTTTTCGACGCGCTGCACACTTTTGGTCCTATACATTAGCCCCGTATCTCTTATAGTTTAAGAGATATCAACGAAATAATGGATTTTTGTGTTTCTACGTCTTCTCTGACGGAATAGAGCTACGGGACCGGTGAAGCCTTATAGTTTTCGACGCGCTGCACACTTTTGGTCCTATACATTAGCCCCGTATCTCTTATAGTTTAAGAGATATCAACGAAATAATGGATTCTTGTGTTTCTACGTCTTCTCTGACGGAATAGAGCTACGGGACCGGTGAAGCCTTATAGTTTTCGACGCGCTGCACACTTTTGGTCCTATACATTAGCCCCGTATCTCTTATAGTTTAAGAGATATCAACGAAATAATGGATTTTTGTGTTTCTACGTCTTCTCTGACGGAATAGAGCTACGGGACCGGTGAAGCCTTATAGTTTTCGACGCGCTGCACACTTTTGGTCCTATACATTAGCCCCGTATCTCTTATAGTTTAAGAGATATCAACGAAATAATGGATTCTTGTGTTTCTACGTCTTCTCTGACGGAATAGAGCTACGGGACCGGTGAAGCCTTATAGTTTTCGACGCGCTGCACACTTTTGGTCCTATACATTAGCCCCGTATCTCTTATAGTTTAAGAGATATCAACGAAATAATGGATTTTTGTGTTTCTACGTCTTCTCTGACGGAATAGAGCTACGGGACCGGTGAAGCCTTATAGTTTTCGACGCGCTGCACACTTTTGGTCCTATACATTAGCCCCGTATCTCTTATAGTTTAAGAGATATCAACGAAATAATGGATTTTGTGTTTCTACGTCTTCTCTGACGGAATAGAGCTACGGGACCGGTGAAGCCTTATAGTTTTCGACGCGCTGCACACTTTTGGTCCTATACATTAGCCCCGTATCTCTTATAGTTTAAGAGATATCAACGAAATAATGGATTCTTGTGTTTCTACGTCTTCTCTGACGGAATAGAGCTACGGGACCGGTGAAGCCTTATAGTTTTCGACGCGCTGCACACTTTTGGTCCTATACATTAGCCCCGTATCTCTTATAGTTTAAGAGATATCAACGAAATAATGGATTTTTGTGTTTCTACGTCTTCTCTGACGGAATAGAGCTACGGGACCGGTGAAGCCTTATAGTTTTCGACGCGCTGCACACTTTTGGTCCTATACATTAGCCCCGTATCTCTTATAGTTTAAGAGATATCAACGAAATAATGGATTTTTGTGTTTCTACGTCTTCTCTGACGGAATAGAGCTACGGGACCGGTGAAGCCTTATAGTTTTCGACGCGCTGCACACTTTTGGTCCTATACATTAGCCCCGTATCTCTTATAGTTTAAGAGATATCAACGAAATAATGGATTTTTGTGTTTCTACGTCTTCTCTGACGGAATAGAGCTACGGGACCGGTGAAGCCTTATAGTTTTCGACGCGCTGCACACTTTTGGTCCTATACATTAGCCCCGTATCTCTTATAGTTTAAGAGATATCAACGAAATAATGGATTTTTGTGTTTCTACGTCTTCTCTGACGGAATAGAGCTACGGGACCGGTGAAGCCTTATAGTTTTCGACGCGCTGCACACTTTTGGTCCTATACATTAGCCCCGTATCTCTTATAGTTTAAGAGATATCAACGAAATAATGGATTTTTGTGTTTCTACGTCTTCTCTGACGGAATAGAGCTACGGGACCGGTGAAGCCTTATAGTTTTCGACGCGCTGCACACTTTTGGTCCTATACATTAGCCCCGTATCTCTTATAGTTTAAGAGATATCAACGAAATAATGGATTTTTGTGTTTCTACGTCTTCTCTGACGGAATAGAGCTACGGGACCGGTGAAGCCTTATAGTTTTCGACGCGCTGCACACTTTTGGTCCTATACATTAGCCCCGTATCTCTTATAGTTTAAGAGATATCAACGAAATAATGGATTTTTGTGTTTCTACGTCTTCTCTGACGGAATAGAGCTACGGGACCGGTGAAGCCTTATAGTTTTCGACGCGCTGCACACTTTTGGTCCTATACATTAGCCCCGTATCTCTTATAGTTTAAGAGATATCAACGAAATAATGGATTTTTGTGTTTCTACGTCTTCTCTGACGGAATAGAGCTACGGGACCGGTGAAGCCTTATAGTTTTCGACGCGCTGCACACTTTTGGTCCTATACATTAGCCCCGTATCTCTTATAGTTTAAGAGATATCAACGAAATAATGGATTTTGTGTTTCTACGTCTTCTCTGACGGAATAGAGCTACGGGACCGGTGAAGCCTTATAGTTTTCGACGCGCTGCACACTTTTGGTCCTATACATTAGCCCCGTATCTCTTATAGTTTAAGAGATATCAACGAAATAATGGATTTTGTGTTTCTACGTCTTCTCTGACGGAATAGAGCTACGGGACCGGTGAAGCCTTATAGTTTTCGACGCGCTGCACACTTTTGGTCCTATACATTAGCCCCGTATCTCTTATAGTTTAAGAGATATCAACGAAATAATGGATTTTTGTGTTTCTACGTCTTCTCTGACGGAATAGAGCTACGGGACCGGTGAAGCCTTATAGTTTTCGACGCGCTGCACACTTTTGGTCCTATACATTAGCCCCGTATCTCTTATAGTTTAAGAGATATCAACGAAATAATGGATTTTTGTGTTTCTACGTCTTCTCTGACGGAATAGAGCTACGGGACCGGTGAAGCCTTATAGTTTTCGACGCGCTGCACACTTTTGGTCCTATACATTAGCCCCGTATCTCTTATAGTTTAAGAGATATCAACGAAATAATGGATTTTGTGTTTCTACGTCTTCTCTGACGGAATAGAGCTACGGGACCGGTGAAGCCTTATAGTTTTCGACGCGCTGCACACTTTTGGTCCTATACATTAGCCCCGTATCTCTTATAGTTTAAGAGATATCAACGAAATAATGGATTTTGTGTTTCTACGTCTTCTCTGACGGAATAGAGCTACGGGACCGGTGAAGCCTTATAGTTTTCGACGCGCTGCACACTTTTGGTCCTATACATTAGCCCCGTATCTCTTATAGTTTAAGAGATATCAACGAAATAATGGATTTTTGTGTTTCTACGTCTTCTCTGACGGAATAGAGCTACGGGACCGGTGAAGCCTTATAGTTTTCGACGCGCTGCACACTTTTGGTCCTATACATTAGCCCCGTATCTCTTATAGTTTAAGAGATATCAACGAAATAATGGATTTTTGTGTTTCTACGTCTTCTCTGACGGAATAGAGCTACGGGACCGGTGAAGCCTTATAGTTTTCGACGCGCTGCACACTTTTGGTCCTATACATTAGCCCCGTATCTCTTATAGTTTAAGAGATATCAACGAAATAATGGATTTTTGTGTTTCTACGTCTTCTCTGACGGAATAGAGCTACGGGACCGGTGAAGCCTTATAGTTTTCGACGCGCTGCACACTTTTGGTCCTATACATTAGCCCCGTATCTCTTATAGTTTAAGAGATATCAACGAAATAATGGATTTTTGTGTTTCTACGTCTTCTCTGACGGAATAGAGCTACGGGACCGGTGAAGCCTTATAGTTTTCGACGCGCTGCACACTTTTGGTCCTATACATTAGCCCCGTATCTCTTATAGTTTAAGAGATATCAACGAAATAATGGATTTTTGTGTTTCTACGTCTTCTCTGACGGAATAGAGCTACGGGACCGGTGAAGCCTTATAGTTTTCGACGCGCTGCACACTTTTGGTCCTATACATTAGCCCCGTATCTCTTATAGTTTAAGAGATATCAACGAAATAATGGATTTTTGTGTTTCTACGTCTTCTCTGACGGAATAGAGCTACGGGACCGGTGAAGCCTTATAGTTTTCGACGCGCTGCACACTTTTGGTCCTATACATTAGCCCCGTATCTCTTATAGTTTAAGAGATATCAACGAAATAATGGATTTTGTGTTTCTACGTCTTCTCTGACGGAATAGAGCTACGGGACCGGTGAAGCCTTATAGTTTTCGACGCGCTGCACACTTTTGGTCCTATACATTAGCCCCGTATCTCTTATAGTTTAAGAGATATCAACGAAATAATGGATTTTTGTGTTTCTACGTCTTCTCTGACGGAATAGAGCTACGGGACCGGTGAAGCCTTATAGTTTTCGACGCGCTGCACACTTTTGGTCCTATACATTAGCCCCGTATCTCTTATAGTTTAAGAGATATCAACGAAATAATGGATTTTTGTGTTTCTACGTCTTCTCTGACGGAATAGAGCTACGGGACCGGTGAAGCCTTATAGTTTTCGACGCGCTGCACACTTTTGGTCCTATACATTAGCCCCGTATCTCTTATAGTTTAAGAGATATCAACGAAATAATGGATTTTTGTGTTTCTACGTCTTCTCTGACGGAATAGAGCTACGGGACCGGTGAAGCCTTATAGTTTTCGACGCGCTGCACACTTTTGGTCCTATACATTAGCCCCGTATCTCTTATAGTTTAAGAGATATCAACGAAATAATGGATTTTGTGTTTCTACGTCTTCTCTGACGGAATAGAGCTACGGGACCGGTGAAGCCTTATAGTTTTCGACGCGCTGCACACTTTTGGTCCTATACATTAGCCCCGTATCTCTTATAGTTTAAGAGATATCAACGAAATAATGGATTTTGTGTTTCTACGTCTTCTCTGACGGAATAGAGCTACGGGACCGGTGAAGCCTTATAGTTTTCGACGCGCTGCACACTTTTGGTCCTATACATTAGCCCCGTATCTCTTATAGTTTAAGAGATATCAACGAAATAATGGATTTTTGTGTTTCTACGTCTTCTCTGACGGAATAGAGCTACGGGACCGGTGAAGCCTTATAGTTTTCGACGCGCTGCACACTTTTGGTCCTATACATTAGCCCCGTATCTCTTATAGTTTAAGAGATATCAACGAAATAATGGATTTTTGTGTTTCTACGTCTTCTCTGACGGAATAGAGCTACGGGACCGGTGAAGCCTTATAGTTTTCGACGCGCTGCACACTTTTGGTCCTATACATTAGCCCCGTATCTCTTATAGTTTAAGAGATATCAACGAAATAATGGATTTTTGTGTTTCTACGTCTTCTCTGACGGAATAGAGCTACGGGACCGGTGAAGCCTTATAGTTTTCGACGCGCTGCACACTTTTGGTCCTATACATTAGCCCCGTATCTCTTATAGTTTAAGAGATATCAACGAAATAATGGATTTTTGTGTTTCTACGTCTTCTCTGACGGAATAGAGCTACGGGACCGGTGAAGCCTTATAGTTTTCGACGCGCTGCACACTTTTGGTCCTATACATTAGCCCCGTATCTCTTATAGTTTAAGAGATATCAACGAAATAATGGATTTTTGTGTTTCTACGTCTTCTCTGACGGAATAGAGCTACGGGACCGGTGAAGCCTTATAGTTTTCGACGCGCTGCACACTTTTGGTCCTATACATTAGCCCCGTATCTCTTATAGTTTAAGAGATATCAACGAAATAATGGATTTTTGTGTTTCTACGTCTTCTCTGACGGAATAGAGCTACGGGACCGGTGAAGCCTTATAGTTTTCGACGCGCTGCACACTTTTGGTCCTATACATTAGCCCCGTATCTCTTATAGTTTAAGAGATATCAACGAAATAATGGATTTTTGTGTTTCTACGTCTTCTCTGACGGAATAGAGCTACGGGACCGGTGAAGCCTTATAGTTTTCGACGCGCTGCACACTTTTGGTCCTATACATTAGCCCCGTATCTCTTATAGTTTAAGAGATATCAACGAAATAATGGATTTTTGTGTTTCTACGTCTTCTCTGACGGAATAGAGCTACGGGACCGGTGAAGCCTTATAGTTTTCGACGCGCTGCACACTTTTGGTCCTATACATTAGCCCCGTATCTCTTATAGTTTAAGAGATATCAACGAAATAATGGATTTTTGTGTTTCTACGTCTTCTCTGACGGAATAGAGCTACGGGACCGGTGAAGCCTTATAGTTTTCGACGCGCTGCACACTTTTGGTCCTATACATTAGCCCCGTATCTCTTATAGTTTAAGAGATATCAACGAAATAATGGATTTTGTGTTTCTACGTCTTCTCTGACGGAATAGAGCTACGGGACCGGTGAAGCCTTATAGTTTTCGACGCGCTGCACACTTTTGGTCCTATACATTAGCCCCGTATCTCTTATAGTTTAAGAGATATCAACGAAATAATGGATTTTTGTGTTTCTACGTCTTCTCTGACGGAATAGAGCTACGGGACCGGTGAAGCCTTATAGTTTTCGACGCGCTGCACACTTTTGGTCCTATACATTAGCCCCGTATCTCTTATAGTTTAAGAGATATCAACGAAATAATGGATTTTGTGTTTCTACGTCTTCTCTGACGGAATAGAGCTACGGGACCGGTGAAGCCTTATAGTTTTCGACGCGCTGCACACTTTTGGTCCTATACATTAGCCCCGTATCTCTTATAGTTTAAGAGATATCAACGAAATAATGGATTTTTGTGTTTCTACGTCTTCTCTGACGGAATAGAGCTACGGGACCGGTGAAGCCTTATAGTTTTCGACGCGCTGCACACTTTTGGTCCTATACATTAGCCCCGTATCTCTTATAGTTTAAGAGATATCAACGAAATAATGGATTTTTGTGTTTCTACGTCTTCTCTGACGGAATAGAGCTACGGGACCGGTGAAGCCTTATAGTTTTCGACGCGCTGCACACTTTTGGTCCTATACATTAGCCCCGTATCTCTTATAGTTTAAGAGATATCAACGAAATAATGGATTTTTGTGTTTCTACGTCTTCTCTGACGGAATAGAGCTACGGGACCGGTGAAGCCTTATAGTTTTCGACGCGCTGCACACTTTTGGTCCTATACATTAGCCCCGTATCTCTTATAGTTTAAGAGATATCAACGAAATAATGGATTTTTGTGTTTCTACGTCTTCTCTGACGGAATAGAGCTACGGGACCGGTGAAGCCTTATAGTTTTCGACGCGCTGCACACTTTTGGTCCTATACATTAGCCCCGTATCTCTTATAGTTTAAGAGATATCAACGAAATAATGGATTTTTGTGTTTCTACGTCTTCTCTGACGGAATAGAGCTACGGGACCGGTGAAGCCTTATAGTTTTCGACGCGCTGCACACTTTTGGTCCTATACATTAGCCCCGTATCTCTTATAGTTTAAGAGATATCAACGAAATAATGGATTTTTGTGTTTCTACGTCTTCTCTGACGGAATAGAGCTACGGGACCGGTGAAGCCTTATAGTTTTCGACGCGCTGCACACTTTTGGTCCTATACATTAGCCCCGTATCTCTTATAGTTTAAGAGATATCAACGAAATAATGGATTTTGTGTTTCTACGTCTTCTCTGACGGAATAGAGCTACGGGACCGGTGAAGCCTTATAGTTTTCGACGCGCTGCACACTTTTGGTCCTATACATTAGCCCCGTATCTCTTATAGTTTAAGAGATATCAACGAAATAATGGATTTTTGTGTTTCTACGTCTTCTCTGACGGAATAGAGCTACGGGACCGGTGAAGCCTTATAGTTTTCGACGCGCTGCACACTTTTGGTCCTATACATTAGCCCCGTATCTCTTATAGTTTAAGAGATATCAACGAAATAATGGATTTTTGTGTTTCTACGTCTTCTCTGACGGAATAGAGCTACGGGACCGGTGAAGCCTTATAGTTTTCGACGCGCTGCACACTTTTGGTCCTATACATTAGCCCCGTATCTCTTATAGTTTAAGAGATATCAACGAAATAATGGATTTTTGTGTTTCTACGTCTTCTCTGACGGAATAGAGCTACGGGACCGGTGAAGCCTTATAGTTTTCGACGCGCTGCACACTTTTGGTCCTATACATTAGCCCCGTATCTCTTATAGTTTAAGAGATATCAACGAAATAATGGATTTTTGTGTTTCTACGTCTTCTCTGACGGAATAGAGCTACGGGACCGGTGAAGCCTTATAGTTTTCGACGCGCTGCACACTTTTGGTCCTATACATTAGCCCCGTATCTCTTATAGTTTAAGAGATATCAACGAAATAATGGATTTTTGTGTTTCTACGTCTTCTCTGACGGAATAGAGCTACGGGACCGGTGAAGCCTTATAGTTTTCGACGCGCTGCACACTTTTGGTCCTATACATTAGCCCCGTATCTCTTATAGTTTAAGAGATATCAACGAAATAATGGATTTTGTGTTTCTACGTCTTCTCTGACGGAATAGAGCTACGGGACCGGTGAAGCCTTATAGTTTTCGACGCGCTGCACACTTTTGGTCCTATACATTAGCCCCGTATCTCTTATAGTTTAAGAGATATCAACGAAATAATGGATTTTTGTGTTTCTACGTCTTCTCTGACGGAATAGAGCTACGGGACCGGTGAAGCCTTATAGTTTTCGACGCGCTGCACACTTTTGGTCCTATACATTAGCCCCGTATCTCTTATAGTTTAAGAGATATCAACGAAATAATGGATTTTTGTGTTTCTACGTCTTCTCTGACGGAATAGAGCTACGGGACCGGTGAAGCCTTATAGTTTTCGACGCGCTGCACACTTTTGGTCCTATACATTAGCCCCGTATCTCTTATAGTTTAAGAGATATCAACGAAATAATGGATTTTTGTGTTTCTACGTCTTCTCTGACGGAATAGAGCTACGGGACCGGTGAAGCCTTATAGTTTTCGACGCGCTGCACACTTTTGGTCCTATACATTAGCCCCGTATCTCTTATAGTTTAAGAGATATCAACGAAATAATGGATTTTTGTGTTTCTACGTCTTCTCTGACGGAATAGAGCTACGGGACCGGTGAAGCCTTATAGTTTTCGACGCGCTGCACACTTTTGGTCCTATACATTAGCCCCGTATCTCTTATAGTTTAAGAGATATCAACGAAATAATGGATTTTTGTGTTTCTACGTCTTCTCTGACGGAATAGAGCTACGGGACCGGTGAAGCCTTATAGTTTTCGACGCGCTGCACACTTTTGGTCCTATACATTAGCCCCGTATCTCTTATAGTTTAAGAGATATCAACGAAATAATGGATTTTTGTGTTTCTACGTCTTCTCTGACGGAATAGAGCTACGGGACCGGTGAAGCCTTATAGTTTTCGACGCGCTGCACACTTTTGGTCCTATACATTAGCCCCGTATCTCTTATAGTTTAAGAGATATCAACGAAATAATGGATTTTTGTGTTTCTACGTCTTCTCTGACGGAATAGAGCTACGGGACCGGTGAAGCCTTATAGTTTTCGACGCGCTGCACACTTTTGGTCCTATACATTAGCCCCGTATCTCTTATAGTTTAAGAGATATCAACGAAATAATGGATTTTGTGTTTCTACGTCTTCTCTGACGGAATAGAGCTACGGGACCGGTGAAGCCTTATAGTTTTCGACGCGCTGCACACTTTTGGTCCTATACATTAGCCCCGTATCTCTTATAGTTTAAGAGATATCAACGAAATAATGGATTTTTGTGTTTCTACGTCTTCTCTGACGGAATAGAGCTACGGGACCGGTGAAGCCTTATAGTTTTCGACGCGCTGCACACTTTTGGTCCTATACATTAGCCCCGTATCTCTTATAGTTTAAGAGATATCAACGAAATAATGGATTTTTGTGTTTCTACGTCTTCTCTGACGGAATAGAGCTACGGGACCGGTGAAGCCTTATAGTTTTCGACGCGCTGCACACTTTTGGTCCTATACATTAGCCCCGTATCTCTTATAGTTTAAGAGATATCAACGAAATAATGGATTTTTGTGTTTCTACGTCTTCTCTGACGGAATAGAGCTACGGGACCGGTGAAGCCTTATAGTTTTCGACGCGCTGCACACTTTTGGTCCTATACATTAGCCCCGTATCTCTTATAGTTTAAGAGATATCAACGAAATAATGGATTTTTGTGTTTCTACGTCTTCTCTGACGGAATAGAGCTACGGGACCGGTGAAGCCTTATAGTTTTCGACGCGCTGCACACTTTTGGTCCTATACATTAGCCCCGTATCTCTTATAGTTTAAGAGATATCAACGAAATAATGGATTTTGTGTTTCTACGTCTTCTCTGACGGAATAGAGCTACGGGACCGGTGAAGCCTTATAGTTTTCGACGCGCTGCACACTTTTGGTCCTATACATTAGCCCCGTATCTCTTATAGTTTAAGAGATATCAACGAAATAATGGATTTTTGTGTTTCTACGTCTTCTCTGACGGAATAGAGCTACGGGACCGGTGAAGCCTTATAGTTTTCGACGCGCTGCACACTTTTGGTCCTATACATTAGCCCCGTATCTCTTATAGTTTAAGAGATATCAACGAAATAATGGATTTTGTGTTTCTACGTCTTCTCTGACGGAATAGAGCTACGGGACCGGTGAAGCCTTATAGTTTTCGACGCGCTGCACACTTTTGGTCCTATACATTAGCCCCGTATCTCTTATAGTTTAAGAGATATCAACGAAATAATGGATTTTTGTGTTTCTACGTCTTCTCTGACGGAATAGAGCTACGGGACCGGTGAAGCCTTATAGTTTTCGACGCGCTGCACACTTTTGGTCCTATACATTAGCCCCGTATCTCTTATAGTTTAAGAGATATCAACGAAATAATGGATTTTTGTGTTTCTACGTCTTCTCTGACGGAATAGAGCTACGGGACCGGTGAAGCCTTATAGTTTTCGACGCGCTGCACACTTTTGGTCCTATACATTAGCCCCGTATCTCTTATAGTTTAAGAGATATCAACGAAATAATGGATTTTTGTGTTTCTACGTCTTCTCTGACGGAATAGAGCTACGGGACCGGTGAAGCCTTATAGTTTTCGACGCGCTGCACACTTTTGGTCCTATACATTAGCCCCGTATCTCTTATAGTTTAAGAGATATCAACGAAATAATGGATTTTGTGTTTCTACGTCTTCTCTGACGGAATAGAGCTACGGGACCGGTGAAGCCTTATAGTTTTCGACGCGCTGCACACTTTTGGTCCTATACATTAGCCCCGTATCTCTTATAGTTTAAGAGATATCAACGAAATAATGGATTTTTGTGTTTCTACGTCTTCTCTGACGGAATAGAGCTACGGGACCGGTGAAGCCTTATAGTTTTCGACGCGCTGCACACTTTTGGTCCTATACATTAGCCCCGTATCTCTTATAGTTTAAGAGATATCAACGAAATAATGGATTTTTGTGTTTCTACGTCTTCTCTGACGGAATAGAGCTACGGGACCGGTGAAGCCTTATAGTTTTCGACGCGCTGCACACTTTTGGTCCTATACATTAGCCCCGTATCTCTTATAGTTTAAGAGATATCAACGAAATAATGGATTTTTGTGTTTCTACGTCTTCTCTGACGGAATAGAGCTACGGGACCGGTGAAGCCTTATAGTTTTCGACGCGCTGCACACTTTTGGTCCTATACATTAGCCCCGTATCTCTTATAGTTTAAGAGATATCAACGAAATAATGGATTTTTGTGTTTCTACGTCTTCTCTGACGGAATAGAGCTACGGGACCGGTGAAGCCTTATAGTTTTCGACGCGCTGCACACTTTTGGTCCTATACATTAGCCCCGTATCTCTTATAGTTTAAGAGATATCAACGAAATAATGGATTTTTGTGTTTCTACGTCTTCTCTGACGGAATAGAGCTACGGGACCGGTGAAGCCTTATAGTTTTCGACGCGCTGCACACTTTTGGTCCTATACATTAGCCCCGTATCTCTTATAGTTTAAGAGATATCAACGAAATAATGGATTTTTGTGTTTCTACGTCTTCTCTGACGGAATAGAGCTACGGGACCGGTGAAGCCTTATAGTTTTCGACGCGCTGCACACTTTTGGTCCTATACATTAGCCCCGTATCTCTTATAGTTTAAGAGATATCAACGAAATAATGGATTTTTGTGTTTCTACGTCTTCTCTGACGGAATAGAGCTACGGGACCGGTGAAGCCTTATAGTTTTCGACGCGCTGCACACTTTTGGTCCTATACATTAGCCCCGTATCTCTTATAGTTTAAGAGATATCAACGAAATAATGGATTTTTGTGTTTCTACGTCTTCTCTGACGGAATAGAGCTACGGGACCGGTGAAGCCTTATAGTTTTCGACGCGCTGCACACTTTTGGTCCTATACATTAGCCCCGTATCTCTTATAGTTTAAGAGATATCAACGAAATAATGGATTTTTGTGTTTCTACGTCTTCTCTGACGGAATAGAGCTACGGGACCGGTGAAGCCTTATAGTTTTCGACGCGCTGCACACTTTTGGTCCTATACATTAGCCCCGTATCTCTTATAGTTTAAGAGATATCAACGAAATAATGGATTTTTGTGTTTCTACGTCTTCTCTGACGGAATAGAGCTACGGGACCGGTGAAGCCTTATAGTTTTCGACGCGCTGCACACTTTTGGTCCTATACATTAGCCCCGTATCTCTTATAGTTTAAGAGATATCAACGAAATAATGGATTTTTGTGTTTCTACGTCTTCTCTGACGGAATAGAGCTACGGGACCGGTGAAGCCTTATAGTTTTCGACGCGCTGCACACTTTTGGTCCTATACATTAGCCCCGTATCTCTTATAGTTTAAGAGATATCAACGAAATAATGGATTTTTGTGTTTCTACGTCTTCTCTGACGGAATAGAGCTACGGGACCGGTGAAGCCTTATAGTTTTCGACGCGCTGCACACTTTTGGTCCTATACATTAGCCCCGTATCTCTTATAGTTTAAGAGATATCAACGAAATAATGGATTTTTGTGTTTCTACGTCTTCTCTGACGGAATAGAGCTACGGGACCGGTGAAGCCTTATAGTTTTCGACGCGCTGCACACTTTTGGTCCTATACATTAGCCCCGTATCTCTTATAGTTTAAGAGATATCAACGAAATAATGGATTTTTGTGTTTCTACGTCTTCTCTGACGGAATAGAGCTACGGGACCGGTGAAGCCTTATAGTTTCGACGCGCTGCACACTTTTGGTCCTATACATTAGCCCCGTATCTCTTATAGTT
The DNA here is from genome assembly GCA_030770355.1 of Harpagoxenus sublaevis. Classification (NCBI taxonomy): domain Eukaryota; kingdom Metazoa; phylum Arthropoda; class Insecta; order Hymenoptera; family Formicidae; genus Harpagoxenus; species Harpagoxenus sublaevis. The sequence goes on from JASTWR010001202.1 coordinate 45,888, forward strand.
TAAGAGATATCAACGAAATAATGGATTTTTGTGTTTCTACGTCTTCTCTGACGGAATAGAGCTACGGGACCGGTGAAGCCTTATAGTTTTCGACGCGCTGCACACTTTTGGTCCTATACATTAGCCCCGTATCTCTTATAGTTTAAGAGATATCAACGAAATAATGGATTTTTGTGTTTCTACGTCTTCTCTGACGGAATAGAGCTACGGGACCGGTGAAGCCTTATAGTTTTCGACGCGCTGCACACTTTTGGTCCTATACATTAGCCCCGTATCTCTTATAGTTTAAGAGATATCAACGAAATAATGGATTTTGTGTTTCTACGTCTTCTCTGACGGAATAGAGCTACGGGACCGGTGAAGCCTTATAGTTTTCGACGCGCTGCACACTTTTGGTCCTATACATTAGCCCCGTATCTCTTATAGTTTAAGAGATATCAACGAAATAATGGATTTTGTGTTTCTACGTCTTCTCTGACGGAATAGAGCTACGGGACCGGTGAAGCCTTATAGTTTTCGACGCGCTGCACACTTTTGGTCCTATACATTAGCCCCGTATCTCTTATAGTTTAAGAGATATCAACGAAATAATGGATTTTTGTGTTTCTACGTCTTCTCTGACGGAATAGAGCTACGGGACCGGTGAAGCCTTATAGTTTTCGACGCGCTGCACACTTTTGGTCCTATACATTAGCCCCGTATCTCTTATAGTTTAAGAGATATCAACGAAATAATGGATTTTGTGTTTCTACGTCTTCTCTGACGGAATAGAGCTACGGGACCGGTGAAGCCTTATAGTTTTCGACGCGCTGCACACTTTTGGTCCTATACATTAGCCCCGTATCTCTTATAGTTTAAGAGATATCAACGAAATAATGGATTTTTGTGTTTCTACGTCTTCTCTGACGGAATAGAGCTACGGGACCGGTGAAGCCTTATAGTTTTCGACGCGCTGCACACTTTTGGTCCTATACATTAGCCCCGTATCTCTTATAGTTTAAGAGATATCAACGAAATAATGGATTTTTGTGTTTCTACGTCTTCTCTGACGGAATAGAGCTACGGGACCGGTGAAGCCTTATAGTTTTCGACGCGCTGCACACTTTTGGTCCTATACATTAGCCCCGTATCTCTTATAGTTTAAGAGATATCAACGAAATAATGGATTTTTGTGTTTCTACGTCTTCTCTGACGGAATAGAGCTACGGGACCGGTGAAGCCTTATAGTTTTCGACGCGCTGCACACTTTTGGTCCTATACATTAGCCCCGTATCTCTTATAGTTTAAGAGATATCAACGAAATAATGGATTTTTGTGTTTCTACGTCTTCTCTGACGGAATAGAGCTACGGGACCGGTGAAGCCTTATAGTTTTCGACGCGCTGCACACTTTTGGTCCTATACATTAGCCCCGTATCTCTTATAGTTTAAGAGATATCAACGAAATAATGGATTTTTGTGTTTCTACGTCTTCTCTGACGGAATAGAGCTACGGGACCGGTGAAGCCTTATAGTTTTCGACGCGCTGCACACTTTTGGTCCTATACATTAGCCCCGTATCTCTTATAGTTTAAGAGATATCAACGAAATAATGGATTTTTGTGTTTCTACGTCTTCTCTGACGGAATAGAGCTACGGGACCGGTGAAGCCTTATAGTTTTCGACGCGCTGCACACTTTTGGTCCTATACATTAGCCCCGTATCTCTTATAGTTTAAGAGATATCAACGAAATAATGGATTTTTGTGTTTCTACGTCTTCTCTGACGGAATAGAGCTACGGGACCGGTGAAGCCTTATAGTTTTCGACGCGCTGCACACTTTTGGTCCTATACATTAGCCCCGTATCTCTTATAGTTTAAGAGATATCAACGAAATAATGGATTTTTGTGTTTCTACGTCTTCTCTGACGGAATAGAGCTACGGGACCGGTGAAGCCTTATAGTTTTCGACGCGCTGCACACTTTTGGTCCTATACATTAGCCCCGTATCTCTTATAGTTTAAGAGATATCAACGAAATAATGGATTTTTGTGTTTCTACGTCTTCTCTGACGGAATAGAGCTACGGGACCGGTGAAGCCTTATAGTTTTCGACGCGCTGCACACTTTTGGTCCTATACATTAGCCCCGTATCTCTTATAGTTTAAGAGATATCAACGAAATAATGGATTTTTGTGTTTCTACGTCTTCTCTGACGGAATAGAGCTACGGGACCGGTGAAGCCTTATAGTTTTCGACGCGCTGCACACTTTTGGTCCTATACATTAGCCCCGTATCTCTTATAGTTTAAGAGATATCAACGAAATAATGGATTTTTGTGTTTCTACGTCTTCTCTGACGGATTAGAACTACGGGACCGGTGTAACCTTATAGTTTTCGACGCGCTGCACACTTTTGGTCCTATACATTAGCCCCGTATCTCTTATAGTTTAAGAGATATCAACGAAATAATGGATTTTTGTGTTTCTACGTCTTCTCTGACGGAATAGAGCTACGGGACCGGTGAAGCCTTATAGTTTTCGACGCGCTGCACACTTTTGGTCCTATACATTAGCCCCGTATCTCTTATAGTTTAAGAGATATCAACGAAATAATGGATTTTTGTGTTTCTACGTCTTCTCTGACGGAATAGAGCTACGGGACCGGTGAAGCCTTATAGTTTTCGACGCGCTGCACACTTTTGGTCCTATACATTAGCCCCTGTCTCCGATGCGCGGATATTAACGAAATAATGGATTTTTGGGTTTGAAATAGGCTCGGACGGAAGAGAGATAAACGGCGCCTTGTACTTTTCGACGCGCTGCACACTTTATTATACACTGAGTATTGTTAAGATTAAGAATATGAAACGAGGCGACGCCTCGATATCGCTTTTACAATTTATTTCGCGTGGTTGTTATACAAGTTTTAGTTCGCTTTTACAAAGTAAGTACGAGATGATTGCACGGCGATGCGAGATAGTTTCCCGGAATGTACGTGTTCGGCCTACGGCGGTACTTGACGGGACGCTTTTGTATCGCGGTTGAGGGGCCGTTGATGGCCCGCGTGGGGCGTCGCGGAAAGACAAGTAACGCGTATAAGTGGGCGGCGCTTAGTGAACCGAATTCGGGTAAATACCTGAGCGTGGCGCGAGGCGTGTACGGCACGCGGAGCGATTAGGCGTACACTATCTTGGTGCGAGGCGGGTACAGTACGCGGGGCTGTACGGGCGAGCGCGTTGTAATGGCGTGTGGAATACGCGACACGAGGATCTTGACAGGATGTCAGGATGCTGCGTGCAATCGGGAACACCCGACTGGGAGGAGCACTCTCCTCCGCAGTGCACGTAGACGGCAACCGGGAACACCCGGCAGGACGGAGCACACTCTGTCCGGTGCACGTCAAGGGAAAGACCACGGCCGGGTACGCCCGGCGTACAGAGAACGCTCTTGTACAAAACGTGGCCTTTGGCGTGTGATAAACGGTGGTACCGGTTACCGAGAACTCTCGGAAGAGACGAGTACGCTCAACCTCGCCGGTACGACCGGGGTTTTCAGGATAGCGGTGTCGGCGTACGGGAACTCCCGAATAAAGGCTGAGTACGCTCAACCTCGTCGACACGGCTGGTGATTTACAAGGAGCAGGATCGGGACTGGAAGTCGTGAGCAGCGGACAGGTCTGGTCGGACTGCTGGCACACGACGGAGTCTTCTAATTAGGCAATTCGTTGCCTTTTTATACCCCCAGGCTCGTTAATTCGGTAGCGGGGGTATCGCTTACGCGGAGCCGCACGTGGCGGGGATGTCGGGCCGGAGTAGGGGCGCCGAGCGCTCCGGCGTTGCGAACGCGTTCGATATTATTCGGGCGCTTACGGATATCGATCCGTTTGTCCCGAATCGATATCCGGCGGCGAGTGCGCCGACTTTATACAATTAAAAATGTGTGGGGGCATTCCGCCCCCTTTCTTCGCCGACAGATGGTCGGTCGGGCGGCTCGGCTGGTGGACGGCCGGAACGATGCAATTCTGGGGGTGCATCGTTACATCACCCCCCTCCTATCAAGAGCGCGAATTCGGCGCTCAATCATCCGCTTGATACTACGGACGGTACCGGTTCGGTTGAACCGAATATGCCAGCGTTGTCCCTCTGGACCGGCCTTATAGTGCCGTGACACGTGGGCGGCAAAGTGGGGCACCAGGACGACGTGCCCGGGTTCCACCTGAACTTGTATTGGCGGGTGCGGCTCTGGGCCCTTGGCCAGGAGGATCGGGGCGGGTTCGCTCGTGCCGGTCGTCGGTGTCCTTTCCGGGCGGCGGTGCGTGGTTGGTCGTCGTGGCGATCGATGGTGGTGGCGCCGGAGCCGTCGGAGCGCGGTTTCAGGCCACGTGGTCGACGCGACCGTTGCTGCTGCCGTGACGTTGTTGGCTTGGCCGGGATCTTTTTGCGTTTCGGCAGCGGCGGTGGTGGCGATGTCAGCCAGCTTAGTTTTTGCTGCTGTTGCCGATCCGATCGTTGTACCCTGCATCCTATCACGGGGACGCTTTTCCTGGCTGGTGCCTGGCCGGTTACTTCGGTGACGGCGGCGGTGACGGCTGCTGTTCCGGATTTGAAGAGCCGTGTCCACGTCGTGCCAAGTCCGGATTCGCGGGATCGTACTCATTGGTCCGCCAGCAGAGCGTTGATCTCCTTGATTATGTTCTTGCTCGACAGTGTTCTTCGCTTGGTGTGGCTCATTGCGACGGTTACTGTCTCTCTGGACTCTTCGGTGGTCGGTCTGGAGTTTTTTATCGGTATTTTCGTGAACTTTTCTGGCTGGAGGGGGTGTTGATATTATCGCTCTTTTGTCTCATCATCGTCCTCGGTGAGCGACTCGTTATTATCGTCACTGTTTTCCGTGTTTTGTATTGTTGCTTTTCAGTATCGACGGGATTCTCGTTTGCCCTCGGTACGTCACTGTTTCGGAGCTGTCCGTGTCATCGTCCTCTCTGTCTGGTGGGGCGGCTGGCGCGGGCTTTAGGTCTTGCCACGTGGATATGACGAATCCACTTTCCGCAGCCGCGATCTCGTAGGTCCACGATCACCGGGGATATGATTCGTCGCACCTCGAGGGGGCCTCGGAACTTGGGCGCTAATTTTGCGTTAAACGCGGCGGCTTTGTTGGAGAGTGGATATTCGCGTTTCCACACCCACTCCCCTATTTTCGGCGTCCACGGGCGGCGCCGTAGAGTTATAATATTTTTGCTGTCTTTGGAAGCACGTGCGAGGTGAATTCGTGTAAGTTCGTAGGCTTCCTCGAGGTGTCGGCGTCTTACATCAGGTGGGGGAGCAGCGCTATTCGGGGCGGCGTCGCGGTTAAGCGGGGATACGAGCTCGCGGCCGAAAATTCAAGTAGGCGGGTGTATAGCCCGTGGCCTCATGTCGGCGGTATTTATACGCGAATTGCAACTCGGTGAGTCGTTCATCCCAATTTCGGTGATTCTTATCTACATATTGCGAGATCATTGTTTTGACTACTCGATTTCGTGCGCTCCACCGGGTTGCAATGCGGCGCGTGTACAGGCGTGTAGGCGTGTCGAACATTGTGCGCGGCGAGCATTTTCTCTAGTTGCGCGGATCGTAATTGTGTCCCGTTGTCGGACAGAATTACTTCCGGGCATCCGTGGCGGAGTATCACGGGCTTCTGAAATGTTTGCTGTGACGGAGCCGGCGGTGGCGCGGCGCAGGGGGCGCATTTCTAACCACTTGGTGAAGCGGTCTTGCATCGTCAGGACCCACGTATGCCCCTTCGACGAGCGGGGCAAGGGTCCGACGAGATCCAATGTTACGTGTTGCCACGGGCGAGCAACAGCGGTCGCGTGTAGTGTACCGGCCGGCCGGGTTTGCGCAACCTTGTGTCTGAGACACTTCGGGCAGCTTCGAACGTAATGCGCGATTTCTCTGAACATACCGGGCCAATAGTAACATTGTGCTACGCGGGAAATCGTTTTTTGCGATGTCCGAGATGTCCGGCGGTAGGCGCGTCGTGGTTCCGGCGGAGAATTTCCGGTCGCATATTTTTCGCTACGCATTCTTTCCACTGACCGTCGGCGGGAACCTCCTTGAAATCAAGTTCGTGGAGCACATGGCGGAATAATTTCCCATCCCTGATGTCGTAGTCCGGGAAGTCGCGAGGGGCGTTTTGGTACGGCGCGAAGCATTCGTTGGTACCAGCGGCAACGCGGAGGTTCGGTGACCGCGGCGGCCACGGGGTTGGCGCGAGAGAGCGTCCGCGACTCGATTCAAAGCTCCTTTTCGATACCTTATTTCGAGATCAAACTGTTGGAGCTCGAAGGCCCAGCGTCCTAGTCTCCCGGTAGGGGCGTCCAGCTTCTGCAGCCACCGGAGGGACTGGTGGTCGGTGATGACTGTAAATGGGTATCCCTCCAGGTAGTCGCGCATCCGCCGGATCCCCCAAATTACGGCGAGGCACTCGAGCTCGGTCGCGCTGTAATTTCTTCGGCGGAGTTTAGTGTTCGACTTCGCGTAGGCAATTACCCTCTCCCCCTCCGCGAAATTCTGCGTAAGTACGGCCCCGAGGCCGGAGTGTGCTGGCGTCGGTCTGTAAAATAAAACGCCGCGAGAAGTCCGGACAGGCGAGAACCGGGCGCGGTAGTGAGCGTTTTTTAAGTTGTGCGAACGCGGTATCTTCGTCTGTCCCCAGTTAAATCGAGCGTTTTTCCGGGTTAAAGCGGTGAGAGGCGCGGCGACGGTCGCGAAATCTTTAATGAAACGCCTGTACCACGAGGCTACTCCCAAAAACCGGCCGAACATCCTTCACGCTCTGGGGTTGTTCCCATCGAGTGATGGCTCGTGTTTTCTCCGGGTCCGGTACGGAGTCCCTCGCGGTCGACCATGTGTCCGAGGTACCGTAGTTGGTCGACGCAAAAACGGCATTTATCCGGATTTAACTTAAATTCGCGGCGCGGAGTCGTCGGAATACCTCGTGTAACAGCCGTATATGCTGGTCGAAGTTTTCACTTATAATAATTATATCGTCGAGGTAGACAAACACGTGAGGCTCAAGTTCGGGGCCGAGAACGGTATCTAACAAGCGCTGAAACGTCGCGGGGGGCAGAGTGAAGTCCGAACGGCATGACTTTGAACTGAAATAGTCCCTTCCCGGGTACCGTGAATGCGGTGATTGGTCGGCTCGACGGCGTGAGGGGTACTTGCCAATACCCGTTTTTTAGATCGAGCGTGGTAAGATATTTTGGCACCGCGTAATTTATCCAGCGTCGCGTTAATCTGGGGAAGCGGGTAGGCATCCGGGTCGGTCGCGTGTT
>JASTWR010001204.1:0-53052 GCA_030770355.1 Harpagoxenus sublaevis
GTTTTCCTTTTATGTATATTAAGAATATAAATTAAGATATTCCGTAACTATGTAAATCTCCAAAAATTAATATGAGAGATAGATATATATGTTGTGTATAATTTTGATATTGACGCGCGCTAATCTAAGGAACAGAGTTTATAAAGTGCCGCCATTATTATCAGAAATATCGTAAGTTCTCCATCACATCGCCACAAAAACCAAAATACTCCGGATGCCTTTCTCCACGCTGAATTTTTTCTCAGATCTTTTGTCTATCTAAAAGGGTCGCGCAGCTCGAGGAGAATACTCCTCGTATTTCTTTGTAGGAATTTATGTATCCGGAAGGAAATTGATCTTTTATTTTGGATCGTGCTGGGAGAAGAGCGCATTATACGCGTCCCCGAAGTCGGAAAAGAGGAAGACGCGGTAAAGAGAGACCACAATCACGCAGAGAAGAACAGTAACATCGAAATTGATATTTATGAGTATCCTATATATACAGGGTGGACCAAATGAGTCTATAATGGGAAAAATCTCGAAATAGAGGTTAGATACAGCAAAATGTTTCAGACAAAAGTTGTATGGTCTAAAGGGGGACATAAGATGTTGGCAATGATTTGACTTCGGATGGTCGTTTGAAGCTCACGTGAACGTCACCTTCAATTTCTTAAACGGAACCCCTATATTGTAGTATATCGTTTGAAAAGGCATAAAATAACAAAAATTTTGCTGCAAACCAGAGGTCGATACGTTGACCCGTTCGGGAGTTATTTAGGGTCAAAAATTGACTTTTTCCAACTTTGACTTTAAATAACTACCGAACGGATCAACGTATCGACCTCTGGTTTGCGCCAAAATTTTTCTTATTTTATGCCCTTTCAAACGGTATACTACAATATGGGGGTTTTACTTAAAATTTGTTAGTGTCCCATGGGACTTCTACTCAAAAATTTGAAATGGAACCCCCCAATATTGTAGTATATCATTTAAAAGGGCATAAAATAAGAAAAATTTTGGCGCAAACCAGAGGTCGATACGTTGATCCGTTCGGAAGTTATTTAAAGTCAAAGTTGGAAAAAGTCAATTTTTGACCCTAAATAACTACCGAACGGGTCAACGTATCGACCTCTGGTTTGCACCAAAATTTCTGTTATTTTATGCCCTTTCAAACGATATACTACAATATAGGGGGTTACGTTTAGGAAATTGAAGGTGACGTTCACGTGAGCTTCAAACGACCATCCAAAGTCAAATTCATTGCCACCATCTTATGTCCCCCTTTAGACCATACAACTTTTGTCTGAAACATATTTTGCTGTATCTAACCTCTATTTCGAGATTTTTCCATTATAGACTCATTTGGTCCACCCTGTATATAGTATATAGTCTTCCTTTAAGGAAAGAAGTATCTTATAATCGAATGTTCAGTATCAAATATAAGACATTTTGATATAATGGAGAATCACTCATATAATTCTTCACTCTCGAAGAAGTCCGACAATAGACATTTCTGGATTTAATCTCGAAATAATCTTATTGTTAGTATAATGCGACAGATACAAACGATGACTGGAGAGCTACCGGTTTAATCTTCCACCGTGTACACGTTGGAGTTGATAAGAGTCGACGTTGAAACGTATTGTTTCGTTAAAATATTCAGCGGCTTGCGTAAGCGTGTTGCGTATATATACGTTCGAACGATAGGATACATTTGGATTGTATATTATAAATTAAATAAAATCCGCGCAATTCGATTATAAGCTGTATCTCGTATCGTATTTCATATTGCATTGTTGATGCACGACGTACATCAGTTACGCTAATTTATTTATACGAACATTATCAACTCTTGATACTGTTAGGATCATAAAAAAGTTATATTCAAATAATTCAGAGAAATGGATCTTATATTATAGATATCATATAGCATCTTATATTATAGATATAATATAGTATATATATGTCTATACTATAGATATATATGTGTAGATGTAATATATCTCTATAAATAGGTACATATATAAGATATGATATATCTATATCAGTCGATGAATGTATAACCGATGTAAACCGATAATTAACAGATAAGCCGTTGTATAAACGTATCTAAGATAATACTGCTATAAGCTGCGTTCGTCTTGACGCTTTCAGCGCTGAAAGCATCGCTCTATCTTCGTTTGATATTCGATGTGCAACGAAGATAGAATATGTGCTTACAGCGCTGAAAGCGTCAAGACGAACCCAGCCATAATGTCTCGCGCGGCATGTGTAATGTTACTTGCCGTGACGAAGACGCCGGCAATCATTGGCAGACAATGCTATTACTGTTAAAGCCTAAATTAACAGAGCAATCGTCGAGTGATAAGCGGGCAACCATAATCGTGCATATCAACATTCGCGCATACGATCACATGGCACGGCCGTCTCTCAATCGTCGGAATAAGCGTATTGATTGACTACACGGCAATCACACTTGTTACAATACGTCACACACATGTCGTACCGTTTCCTTTGATCTGCCGAAACGATAAACCGCAACTAATTTCGACGATGATTATATCGATGCGCGTCTGTCATCTGATTCAGGGGGATATATTCTTAAAATGCGGGAGGGAGAATTTGAGTGTCATTTTCATAAACACACACTAGTTTTCTTCCTTCACCGTTAACCGAGTTAGCTCTAAGAAAATTACTTTAGGAAAGTCTTAAGGGTAAGTTTCTTATAAGATTTCATCATTAAACCTATGCGCGTGGAATAGGCACCTAAAATAAATATTTGAGAAAAAGTTTTACATTGATTTATTACGTTTCAGAAGAGGCAACTTTTTGACAGATTTACTCGTTGCTTGCTCCATGACATTGAGTAATATTGGACTAACTTTACGAATCCGGAGGCTTCATAAAATCATAAAACCAACTACAGGAAATCGGACGTATATTAAAATGCATTTGTGATGCGTAAATATTCTGCTGACGGAAAGATGCAATTTCGGTGTCTCTAAATATTGTCGCCTTTTTTCGACGCAACGTGAATTGTTAAAATAATCCCTGCATATTGTCATGTACCGCTCATCTGTACGCTTCGCGACGCGATGATTGCAGAGAGAACCCGGTGAATGCGACGCATGTGCTGATCGAGCAATCATTTGTTATCAGCGCGGCATCGATATTCCGTGGACGACGCAATAAAATTTTTTCTCATGCATATGCATGCGATGCGATATATCCGGCAAATCGATGATGCATCGGAGGATTTTCCCGCCGCGTCGCGCGCGATAAAATACGTACCATCTCTCAAGAGCATACAAAAGAATTTCGTATGTTCTCCACGAAGTCACGTAACGTTTGAATTGTAATGGAAAGCAGACAGAGAACAGATGAAATCGAATATACATTGCATACATGTTTGACTTTGTTTTCCATTTGTTATATATATATATAAGGGTGTTCTAAAAAAGTGGGGCCAAAATTTAGGGAGATTTTCCTCACACACCTCAAGGATGAAAAAATGTTATATGAACATGGTGGCGGAAACGATTTTTTCAGGAGTTATATTGAAAATATTGTTACTGTATTAACTTACACAGAAACAATTTAGGATTAATCATTATGTAAACAAGTAACTATAACATTAAAGGTCAAATTTTTCTGATTTCTGCCTGGCAGATAAGGTCACAAATTCATTTAGCCGTACTCAGAAAAGAAGCTCTAACTCCTGAAAAAATCGTTTCCGCACCCATGCTCATATAACATTTTTTCATCCTTTAGGTGTGAGGAATATCTCCCTAAATTTGGCCCCACCTTTTCAGAACACCCTGTATATATATAACAATTTCAAAAATAAATGTACCTATGTAAAACTGAAATAAATTTATCCATTTATTCTTCTTACAGATTAATTTTATTACTTATAAAACGGAAGTTACGAAAGTTTAAAGCTGCACAAGGATTATAATCACCTTTTTTAATTCTCTAACAATGAATATAGAATGTATTTAAATTCTAAAAGAATCTCACAGTTGAAAGCTCTGAAAAACTCCACATAAGTACGTTATTTTGGATTACAGCAGCAGAAGCGAAAGAATTGCGAGGGAGAAACGCACGAATATCTCTCGTGTTAGATATTAGAGATCAATAGATAATTCCTGATTATAAATGTTATTTGAATGTCTAATTATATTTGAGTAAAAATTGTATGAATAAATATGCAAAAAGAAAGATAAAACAAATATAAGCTGTACTTGTTTTTATGATCATAGAATTTAACGAACACGGAGCGTCCATAAATCACAAGCACGATGAAGATGATAGTAGAGAATCCGTCGATCCGTCGTGCGATTTGACACGCGTTTTAAGTAGGCTTATGCCTAATGAGAAGAAAGCGAGTTTTGAAAATTGAGACTTAACCGACGTTTCGTCGTCCTACTACCTGTCGGCTGATTTATATTCGGGAAACGCGCTAGGGGAAGAGAGATGAAAGAGAGAAGGATGTGGGGCGTGCATGAGAGAAACATTGTAACATAACTCGTACGACGAATCGATAGTCTATAACGGCAACGTTTGAAGGCGAAAAAGTTATTTCGCATATAAACTAACGAGATCGCCGGGGCACGTTTCCAATTCTTTTTTTCTCTCTTTTTTTCCGCGCGTTCGATACTTTTCCCTTTTCCTGTTTTCGCCGTTCATTAAATGGTCGTTACGATCATTTTCCCCTCTCCTATTATCTTCATCGCGCGCGCATGTGGACCACACGCTAACTTTTCTCATTCGGGCTTTAAACTGCAGCCGGTGCGACGCGACGGCGCAACGTCCCGCACTCGCAATCTTTGCTCACGCGCCTGCAACGGATTATTCGCGAACTGCTGCACGCAGTTCGCAACTGTGCTAAGCTCGTATATCACGGGGTGCTAATATCTGAAATGTGCGCAATCTAGCGCCGCACAAGTTACGAGCCGCGCGTGCGCTTTAACTACTAAATTAAATACGGAAATTAATGATTTTAAATGTCACATTTTTTAATGCCGATATAGGAGAGTTTGATTCTAGAACGCCCGACAGTTTGCTACTTAGGAGAATATCTCATGAATGAAATAAAACAGGAATTTGTTTGTAATTAATGGAAAATTAGTCTTCTATTTTTTAAAGCAATTAATAGTTTTATAGAAATGAGCCGATTTCACGGCCGATGAGAAAGCGGTAAAAAGAATCAGAGCGCTAATCGCTCGATATATTTTTAAATTGTGAGTTTCTTTCTCCATTTTGATGGGCAAATGATTGATTGCGCAAAAACGCTTTCACCGCGAATGATGTATATCCGCAAACGTGAGTAAATTAATAGCCGTCCGCGAAATATCTCGAAGAGAGCGCAAGTATCCCACATGTTTTTCTGTGTATTCTCCTCGTGCTAACGCATAGCAAACCATCGACCGTCAGACACAGGCACAATCATCGTTCCCAGAACGAATCGATCGTTGTGACCTAAACCGGTCTTCCCGAACGAGGCTCGCGAGAGAAAGGAAATAAGAGAAAGATCGAGAACATATGTTATCTTTATCTGTCGACACGGACTTTCGGAGACGGCGGGTCCCATTCACACGGGAGAAAACGCGAGATCCGACATATATATGTTAATCGGAGAAAGTTATCGGCGTGTTTCTGCTGAATATGCATCGTTCCTGGTCTCACGTGACAAATCTAAAAGCGTTTTACGCGAGAAAACACGATCGTGAGAAAGACAATCGTAACCGTAACTTATGCGCGCTTGCATTTAAGTTGCACGTAAGTTATGCAATAGTGGTCCTACCGTCGGGGATCAATCACTTCTAAATCAATGACTATATATTTTCTGAAGCGCTTATTTGTAACGCAATGTATTTTGTCTTACGATCCCATTCACGCGCCTGCCATACATTACGTCGAAAAGGTATTGTACGTTATACGTAGATGGAGGAAGCGCTCTCGCTACACACTCTCAATGCGTCGGGATATATATCTCACTAAGCTGACCGTACTATATCAAGTGTACGTGATCTGTTTGATTGATGCATCAGTTGAAAGAAGAAAATTAGACATATGTTTTATATCCATTACATATATAAAATATAATATATACCTAATTATATATTATATATAATTTAATGTATATATTAAATGCGTAATTATATTATAATTGTATATCTAATTAGATTATATTTATATATATATTTCGATAATGGTGAAAATCTTCATAGAAATGATTTGTACTTTTCCATATACAGAAATAGAGTGTTTGAAGAATATACAGATATTAGGTTTAATATTAATTTGTTTAATATTTTCTTGAAATATTAATTCTTTTCAAAAATGATATAATCGCGTATATGCATTTATACGATATAGCAGATATGAAAACACAGGCAAAGTTTGTACCCTCATGAATCATCCAATCTCATATAACATTTATTTTTGAAAACAAATTACATAAATGTGTTGGAGTGCATTTAAAGGGCTCGTATTGCGCGAACCATTCTGCTGTTATCTAGTTCTTACAACAGTTTTTATTTTTTTTTCTTGTACGCTTGATTGCAGTAGGTACTATAAAGCGTTTTCATGTTACGAACATTTTAATTTTTTTACCACTGTTGATCCATAATAACCCGATTGAGATGTACATATATCCTATACACGAACAGTAACTCGACCAAATAAAAATTTTTAAATATATAGATAATAAGGCAATAGAGCCAACGCGCGGTAATTGGTGCGCAATAAAATTTTAATCAAAAATAATTAAAAATAATTTACAAACGTACGTTTCGACTCATTCTTCGAGTCCTCTTCAGCGCATAAATTAAATAAATACACAAAATTAAAAATAAAAAACTCGTAACTTTGCATAATGCCGTAGTCAAAAATAAAATGTGAACCATAGTCAAACTGTCAAACAAATTCTGCACATTCTCGCAGTTCAATTAACGCGGTATAAGCGCAGTCCTGAGTGTTACAAAGGTGTACGCATTGTGTCTCACACTTATACATTCTCAGATTGCATTCTCCGAAGAACTCCCAGGCATCCTCAGAAAAAGATAGATGACATCCTCATCTCCAATATCCCAGGAATGTGAAGTGCATGATACCTGTGTAGTTAATTCGGTAGTAACATCAACAAATGCAACCACACGCGCTCGACAATATAGATTAAATAAACTTACAATGCGCAGTTCACTCCGCAATAATTAATTTCAATACTTAATACACGACTTGTCATCTTAACGTTTCAAATAAAAATGACTAGAGGTCGAACAACAACCTTGGTGCCGGAGTGTAAATAAACGAAAAACAAAAGTAACATCAAAGTTTGGCGAGACCTTCAATAGCGCATAAATAAATATCCGGAAGACTCTCTGTGTCCGTCTGCAGATTTAAACCTTGTTTTGTCTTTTAATGTTTATCATTTCAGATATTAGTCGTTTCTTAAAAAACGGTTCATTATCCAAAATTTCCACTCCATTCCAATCAAAGTCGTGGTTACAATTTAATCTATGGTCAGTCAAGGACAGAATGAGACTTAGTTTTCCTTCTAATGTGAGATTGATGTTCTTCAATTCTCGTCTGTAATTTTCTTCCAGTCTGGCCCACATATGATGCATCACAGTTCATGCAATTTATCTTATATACAACGTTACTCCTAGAAGGATCGGGGAGGGTATCTTTATGCACCTTTATAAAATTACGCATTTTGTTGAGACTATAATATGAGAGTTTGACATCCAAGTCTTTAATTTTGTGTCTGTATTGTTCCGAAATTGAAGGGATATACGGGATGGTGAAGAAAGTAGTTTTAAAGTCACTCTGCTCGTTATTAGAATTATTTATCTTTCCACGATTGAAAAGGAACTTCAAACGTTCACTAAAAACCTTGAAAATAAAATCCAACGGATAAACCATTGTTCAGCAATATCTGAATAGCCAAACCAATATTTTTCTCGTGGAATTTCGGGTGCGATAACCAAAAAACTCTGTCAATTAAACTTATCGCAGTGCCCTTCTTTTGACAGATAGGATGTTGTGAAAAGAAATTGAGATATCTCCCCGAAAACGTGGTTTTGTGAAACCAATCGAAAATCAAACGGTTTTTGTTGCGTATTAGAGTCACATCCAAAAATTCAATCTGTCGTCCACCCCAATTTCCATAGTGAACTGGATCCTAGGATGGAAGGAGTTAAAAACTTCAAGGGTATCAATACAGGCATCGGAAGGAACAGCCATAGCCACGTCATCAACATATCTCTTATAAAAAGAAGGAGTAAATTTAATGTCATCAAAGCCTTGGCCTCCAAATCCTCCATTACAATGTCTACAACTTTAGGGGACAAAGGGGAGCCCATTGGGGAGCCAAAGGTTTGTTGATAAATGATTCCATTAAATGTAAAATATGTTGAGTCAAGCACTAACTTAACTGCTGCAAGGAATTCAGATCTCGGGATATCACACTTTTCAGAAATGTAACTCCATCTAGAAGCAATGCTATCCATTACTAAATCAGTAGGCACATTAGTGAAAAGAGAAGTCACATCGAGTGAGATGAGTGTGTAATTCTCATCTATTTGAATTTTGGAGATTTCTTTAACAAGTTCAAAACTATTTGAGACGTGGCTCTGGCTTGTTGGAAAACCTTTATGCATGATTTTATGGAGAAAGGATGCTAGGTGATATAAAGGACTATTTAACGATGATACAATAATTCGGAAAGGACAATCAGGTTTGTGGATTTTAGGAAGACCGTAAGCCCTAGGTTATACCCCATCACTAACATATAGTAATCTATAAGTAGGAACAGAGATAAATTCCGCTTCTTTCCACTTCTTCAATAGTTCCCGAGGTCGAGTTGTTAATTTTCTGGTCGGGTCTTTTTTGACAATTTTGTACGTATCAGTGTCTTTTAATAAAGCCTCAACTTTATCTATATACTTGTCCTTGTCAAGCGCGACCGTAACATTTCCTTTATCTGCACGGGTAAGGATGAGATTTCGATTGTTGTTTAGGAATTCTTTAGTGGCCGATACTGCTCGCTTAATTTCAGTATTTAGTGTATTATGTGGCATTGAATAATTCGGAAGATTATTTAAAATATTAATCGAACGGTTTCTAAGAGCGACTTGTGTTATAACTGGAAATTTTCTGACATTATTTTCGACACTTTTGATAAACTCTACAGTTAACTTGTCATTGTTAACGACCGGCAGACTGAAATTATCACCCAACTGTAGTAAGTTCTGGATGTTCGTCGGAATGGCAGTAGACGACAGATTGACGAACCATTTATCGTTTGATTGCGCAAGAGGTGATTGGATTTGGATTTCTTTAAATGTGTTAGGAGCAACATTGATTTCTATTTCAGAGTTAAAATGCTGGCCAGAAGAGTCAAGCGAAAATTTAAGATTTTTGTCGTCAAACGAGAACGAATGTGCTGAAGGAAGGTTAACATAATATTTAATAGGTTTTATATCTTTGTAACGGTTTTTAAGTCTATTTGACAATAGATGATCAAATTTCCTGCACAATCTATCTCGCTGGCTTATAAAGAAAGAATGCAAAGGGCCACTCTGCCTCTTAAAAAAGGAACCGCAGACGAACGCAGGGATACACCTATACATTAGTTTAGAAATTTTGAAAACTTGAGTTTGTGCGAACCTCCAATAACAATAAGTGTCTCTCAATTCGATTTGTAAAGTTTGTTTCATAAAAAGAGATTTACAATGTTTAAATTTACCTATTGATCTATAGTTTATGAGTGTGCTTTCGAAATTTGATAAAATGTTTATTAAGTGTGGCGGTATAATATTCTGTCTAATACATTTGCGCAAAAATTCTATCCTTGTATCGCATTTAATTAGGATTTTCCGATATTTAATCCACTGTTTACATAAATGGACTGCGTGTGAACCATAATAGAAATTAACGGTTTGAAAAAAAGAGTAAAAACGCATTTTTCAGCCTGCGTAAATTAATCAAAGGAATATAAAGGCTCTCTAAATTAAAAATATATAAGATAATAAGGCAATAGAGCCAACGCGCGGTAATTGGTGCGCAATAAAATTTTAATCAAAAATAATCAAAAATAATTTACAAACGTACGTTTCGACTCATTCTTCGAGTCCTCTTCAGCGCATAAATTAAATAAATACACAAAATTAAAAATAAAAAAACTCGTAACTTTGCATAATGCCGTAGTCAAAAATAAAATGTGAACCATAGTCAAACTGTCAAACAAATTCTGCACATTCTCGCAGTTCAATTAACGCGGTATAAGCGCAGTCCTGAGTGTTACAAAGGTGTACGCATTGTGTCTCACACTTATACATTCTCAGATGCATTCTCCGAAGAACTCTCAGGCATCCTCAGAAAAAAGATAGATGACATCCTCATCTCCAATTTGTTGATATCTCTTAAACTGTAAGAGATACGGGGATAATGTATAGGGCTAAAAGTGTGCAGCGCGCCGAAAATTATAAGGCTTCACCGGTCCCGTAGCTCTATTCCATCAGAGAGGTCGGAGAAGCACAAGAATCTATTATTTCGTTGATATCTCTTAAACTATAAGAGATGCGGTGTTAATGTATAGGACCAAAAGTGTGCAGCGCGTCGAAAACTATAAGGCTTCACCGGTCCCGTAGCTCTATTCCATCGGAGAGGACGGAGAAGCACAAGAATCTATTATTTCGTTGATATCTCAAACTATAAGAAATACGGGGTTAATGTGTAGGACTAAAAGTGTGCAGAGCGTTGAAAATTATAAGGCTTCACCGGTCCCGTAGCTCTATTCCGTCAGAGAAGACGTAGAAACACAAAAATCTATTACTTTGTTGATATCTCTTAAACTGTAAAAGATACGGGGATAATGTATAGGGCTAAAAGTGTGCAGCGCGTCGAAAACTATAAGGCTTCACCGGTCCCGTAGCTCTATTCCGTCAGAGAAGACGTAGAAACACAAAAATCTATTACTTTGTTGATATCTCTTAAACTGTAAAAGATACGGGGATAATGTATAGGGCTAAAAGTGTGCAGCGCGTCGAAAACTATAAGGCTTTACCGGTCCCGTAGCTCTATTCCATCAGAGAGGACGGAGAAGCACAAGAATCTATTATTTCGTTGATATCTCTTAAACTATAAGAGATGCGGTGTTAATGTATAGGACCAAAAGTGTGCAGCGCGTCGAAAACTATAAGGCTCCACCGGCCCCGTAGCTCTATTCCATCAGAGAAAACGTAGAAACACAGAAATCCATTATTTCGTTGATATCTCTTAAACTATAAGAGATACGGGGTTAATGTATAGGACCAAAAGTGTGCAGCGCGTCGAAAACTATAAGGCTTCACCGGTCCCGTAGCTCTATTCCATCAGAGAAAATGGAGAAGCACAAAAATTCATTTATTCGTTGATATCTCTAAAACTATAAGAGATACGGGGTTAATGTGTAGGACTAAAAATGTGCAGAGCGTTGAAAACTATAAGGCTTTACTGGTCCCGTAGCTCTATTCCGTCAGAGGAGACGTAGAAACACAAAAATTTATTATTTTGTTGATATCTCTTAAACTATAAGAGATACGGTGTTAATGTATAGGACCAAAAGTGTGCAGCGCGTAGAAAACTATAAGGCTTCACCGGTCCCGTAGCTCTATTCCGTCAGAGAAGACGTAGAAACACAAAAATCTATTATTTTGTTAATATCTCTTAAACTATAAGAGATACGGGCTTAATGTATAGGACCAAAAGTGTGCAGCGCGTAGAAAACTATAAGGCTTCACCGGTCCCGTAGCTCTATTCCGTCAGAGAAGACGTAGAAACACAAAAATTTATTGTTTTGTTGATATCTCTAAAACTATAAGAGATACGGGGTTAATGTATAGGACTAAAAGTGTGCAGAGCGTTGAATACTATAAGGCTTCACCGTTCCCGTAGCTCTATTCCATCAGAGAAGACGGAGAAGCACAAAAGTCCATTATTTCGTTGATATCTCTTAAACTGTAAGAGATACGGGCTTAATGTATAGGACCAAAGGTGTGCAGCGCGTCGAAAACTATAAGGCTTCACCGGTCCCGTAGCTCTATTCCATCAGAGAAAACGGAGAACCACAAAAATCCATTATTTTGTTGATATCTCTTAAACTATAAGAGATACGGGGATAATGTATAGGGCTAAAAGTGTGCAGCGCGTCGAAAACTATAAGGCTTCACCGGTCCCGTAGTTCTATTCCATCAGAGAGGACGGAGAAGCACAAGAATCTATTATTTCGTTGATATCTCTAAAACTATAAAAGATACGGGGTTATTGTATAGGACTAAAAGTGTGCAGAGCGTTGAAAACTATAAGGCTTCACCGTTCCCGTAGCTCTATTCCGTCAAAGAAGACGTAGAAACACAAAAATCTATTATTTCTATGATATCTCTTATACTGTAAGAGATACGGGGTTAATGTATAGGACCAAAAGTGTGCAGCGCGTCGAAAACTATAAGGCTTCACCGGTCCCGTAGCTCTATTCCATCAGAGAAAACGGAGAAGCACAAAAATTCATTATTTCGTTGATATCTCTAAAACTATAAGAGATACGGGGTTAATGTGTAGGACTAAAAGTGTGCAGAGCGTTGAAAACTATAAGGCTTCACCGGTCCCGTAGCTCTATTCCGTCAGAGGAGACGTAGAAACACAAAAATTTATTATTTCGTTGATATCTCTTAAACTATAAGAGATACGGTGTTAATGTATAGGACCAAAAGTGTGCAGCGCGTCGAAAACTATAAGGCTTCACCGGTCCCGTAGCTCAATTCCATCAGAGAAGACGGAGAAGCACAAAAATTCATTATTTCGTTGATATCTTTTAAACTATAAGAGATACGGGGTTAATGTATAGGACCAAAAGTGTGCAGCGCGTTGAAAACTATAAGGCTCCACCGGCCCCGTAGCTCTATTCCATCAGAGAAGACGTAGAAACACAAAAATCCATTATTTCTTTGATATCTCTTAAACTATAAGAAATACGGGGTTAATGTGTAGGACTAAAAGTGTGCAGAGCGTTGAAAACTATAAGGCTTCACCGGTCCCGTAGCTCTATTCCGTCAGAGAAGACGTAGAAACACAAAAATCTATTACTTTGTTGATATCTCTTAAACTGTAAAAGATACGGGGATAATGTATAGGGCTAAAAGTGTGCAGCGCGTCGAAAACTATAAGGCTTTACCGGTCCCGTAGCTCTATTCCATCAGAGAAGACGTAGAAACACAGAAATCCATTATTTC
This sequence comes from Harpagoxenus sublaevis, assembly GCA_030770355.1. Taxonomy (NCBI): domain Eukaryota; kingdom Metazoa; phylum Arthropoda; class Insecta; order Hymenoptera; family Formicidae; genus Harpagoxenus; species Harpagoxenus sublaevis. The sequence goes on from JASTWR010001204.1 coordinate 13,257, forward strand.
GTTGATATCTCTTAAACTACAAGAGATACGGGACTAATGTATAGGAACAAAAGTGTTCAGCGCGTTGAAAACTATAAGGCTTCACCGGTCCCGTAACTCTATTCCGTCAGAGGAGACGTAGAAACACAAAAATTTATTATTTCGTTGATATCTGTTAAACTATGAGAGATACGGTGTTAATGTAGAGGACCAAAAGTGTGCAGCGCGTCGAAAACTATAAGGCTTCACCGGTCCCGTAGCTCTATTCCGTCAAAGAAGACGTAGAAACACAAAAATTTATTATTTCTATGATATCTCTTAAACTGTAAGAGATACGGTGTTAATGTATAGGACCAAAAGTGTGCAGCGCGACGAAAACTATAAGGCTTCACCGGTCCCGCAGCTCTATTCCGTCAGAGAAGACGTAGAAACACAAAAATCTATTATTTCGTTGATATCTCTTAAACTATAAGAGATACTGGGCTAATGTATAGGACTAAAAGTGTGCAGCGCGTCTAAAGCTATAAGGCTTCACCGTTCCCGTAGCTCTGTTCCGTCAGAGAAGACGTAGAAACACAAAAATCTATTATTTCTATGATACCTTTTAAACTGTAAGAGATACGGGGTTAATGTATAGGACCAAAAGTGTGCAGCGCGTCGAAAACTATAAGGCTTCACCGGTCCCGTAGCTCTATTCCGTCAGAGAAGACGTAGAAACACAAAAATCTATTATTTCTATGATATCTTTTAAACTGTAAGAGATACGGGGTTAATGTATAGGACCAAAAGTGTGCAGCGCGTCGAAAACTATAAGGCTTCACCGGTGTCGTAGCTCTATTCCGTCAGAGAAAACGGAGAAGCACAAAAATCTATTATTTTGTTGATATCTCTTAAACTATAAGAGATACGGGGTTAATGTATAGGACCAAAAGCGTGCAGCGCGTCGAAAACTATGAGGCTTCACCGATCCCGTAGCTCTATTCCGTCAAAGAAGACGTAGAAACACAAAAATCTATTATTTCGATGATATCTCTTAAACTGTAAGAGATACGGGGTTAAAGTATAGGACCAAAAGTGTGCAGCGCGTCGAAAACTATGAGGCTTCACCGTTCCCGTAGCTCTATTCCGTCAGAGGAGACGTAGAAACACAAAAATGTATTATTTCGTTGATATCTCTAAAACTATAAGAGATACGGGGTTAATGTATAGGACTAAAAGTGTGCAGAGCGTTGAAAACTATGAGGCTTCACCGGTCCCGTAGCTCTATTCCGTCAGAGGAGACGTAGAAACACAAAAATCTATTATTTTTATGATATCTCTTAAACTGTAAGAGATACGGGGTTAATGTATAGGGCTAAAAGTGTGCAGCGCGTCGAAAACTATAAGGCTTCACCGGTCCCGTAGCTCTATTCCGTCAGAGAAGATGTAGAAACACAAAAATCTATTACTTTGTTGATATCTCTTAAACTGTAAGAAATACGGGGATAATGTATAGGGCTAAAAGTGTGCAGCGCGTCGAAAACTATAAGGCTTTACCGGTCCCGTAGCTCTATTCCATCAGAGAGGACGGAGAAGCACAAGAATCTATTATTTCGTTGATATCTCTTAAACTATAAGAGATACGGTGTTAATGTATAGGACCAAAAGTGTGCAGCGCGTCCGCAAAACTATAAGGCTCCCACCGGCCCCCGTAGCTCTATTCCATCAGAGAAAACGTAAGAAACACAGAAATCCATTATTTCGTTGATATCTCTTAAACTATAAGAGATACGGGGTTAATGTATAGGACCAAAAGTGTGCAGCGCGTCGAAAACTATAAGGCTTCACCGGTCCCGTAGCTCTATTCCGTCAGAGAAGACGTAGAAACACAAAAATCCATTATTTCGTTGATATCTCTTAAACTATAAGTGATAGCGGTGCTAATGTATGGACCAAAAGTGTGCAGCGCGTCAAAACTATAAGGCTTCACCGGTCCCGTAGCTCTATTCCGTCTGAGACGACGTAGGAAACACAAAAATCCATTATTTCGTTGATATCACTTAAATTTTAAGAGATACGGGTCTAATGTATACGACCAAAAGTTTTGCAGCGCGTCGAAAACTATAAGGCTTCACCGGTCCCGTAGCTCCATTCCGTCAGAGAAAGAAGGAGAAACACAAAATCCATTATTTCGTTGATATCTCTTAAACTATAAGTGATGCGGTGCTAATGTATTGGACCAAAAGTTGCAGCGCGTCGAAAAACTATAAGGCTTTCACCGGTCCCGTAGCTCTATTCGTCAGAGAAGACGTAGAAACACAAAAATCCATTATTTCGTTGATATCTCTTAAACTATAAGAGATACGGGGCTAATGTATAGGACCAAAAGTGTGCAGCGCGTCGAAAACTATAAGGCTTTCACCGGTCCCGTAGCTCTATTCCGTCAGAGAAAGACGTAGAAACACAAAAATCCATTATTTCGTTGATATCTCTTAAACTATAAGAGATACGGGGCTAATGTATAGGACCAAATGTGTGCAGCGCGTCGAAAACTATAAGGCTTCACCGGTCCCGTAGCTCTATTCCGTCAGAGACGACGTAGAAACACAAAAATCCATTATTTCGTTGATATCTCTTAAACTATAAGAGATACGGGGCTAATGTATAGGAACAAAAGTGTGCAGCGCGTCGAAAACTATAAGGCTTCACCGGTCCCGTAGCTCTATTCCGTCAGAGAAGACGTAGAAACACAAAAATCCATTATTTCGTTGATATCTCTTAAAATATAAGAGATAATGGGCTAATGTATAGGACCAAATGTGTGCAGCGCGTCAAAAACTATAAGGCTTCACCGGTCCCGTAGCTCTATTCCGTCTGAGACGACGTAGAAACAAAAAAATCCATTATTTCGTTGATATCTCTTAAATTTTAAAAGATACGGGGCTAATGTATGCGACCAAAAGTTTACAGCGCGTCGAAAACTATAAGGCTTCACCGGTCCCGTAGCTCTATTCCGTCAGAGACGACGTAGAAACACAAAAATCCATTATTTCGTTGATATCTCTTAAACTATAAGAGATACTGGGCTAATGTATAGGACCAATAGTGTGCAGCGCGTCGAAAGCTATAAGGATTCACCGGTCCCGTAGCTCTATTCCGTCAGAGAAGACGTAGAAACACAAAATTCCATTATTTCGATAATATCTCTTAAAATAAAAGAGATACGGGGCTAATGTATAGGACCAAATGTGTGCAGCGCGTCGAAAATTATAAGGCTTCACCGGTCCCGTAGCTCTATTCCGTCAGAGACGACGTAGAAACACAAAAATCCATTATTTCGTTGATATCTCTTAAACTATAAGAGATACGGGGCTAATGTATGCGACCAAAAGTTTGCAGCGCGTCGAAAACTATAAGGATTCACCGGTCCCGTAGCTCTATTCCGTCAGAGAAGACGTAGAAACACAAAAATCCATTATTTCGTTGATATCTCTTAAACTATAAGAGATACGGGGCTAATGTATTGGACCAAAAGTGTGCAGCGCGTCGAAAACTATAAGGCTTCACCGGTCCCGTAGCTCTATTCCGTCAGAGAAGACGTAGAAACACAAAAATCCATTATTTCGTTGATATCTCTTAAACTATAAGAGATACGGGGCTAATGTATAGGACCAAATGTGTGCAGCGCGTCGAAAACTATAAGGCATTCACCGGTCCCGTAGCTCTATTCCGTCTGAGACGACGTAGAAACACAAAAATCCATTATTTCGTTGATATCTCTTAAATTTTAAGAGATACGGGGCTAATGTATACGACCAAAAGTTTGCAGCGCGTCGAAAACTATAAGGCTTCACCGGTCCCGTAGCTCCATTCCGTCAGAGAAAGAGGAGAAACACAAAAATCCATTATTTCGTTGATGTCTCTTAAACTATAAGTGATGCGGTGCTAATGTATTGGACCAAAAGTGTGCAGCGCGTCGAAAACTATAAGGCTTCACCGGTCCCGTAGCTCTATTCCGTCAGAGACGACGTAGAAACACAAAAATCCATTATTTCGTTGATATCTCTTAAACTATAAGAGATAATGGGCTAATGTATAGGACCAAATGTGTGCAGCGCGTCAAAAACTATAAGGCTTCACCGGTCCCGTAGCTCTATTCCGTCTGAGACGACGTAGAAACAAAAAAATCCATTATTTCGTTGATATCTCTTAAATTTTAAAAGATACGGGGCTAATGTATGCGACCAAAAGTTTACAGCGCGTCGAAAACTATAAGGCTTCACCGGTCCCGTAGCTCTATTCCGTCAGAGACGACGTAGAAACACAAAAATCCATTATTTCGTTGATATCTCTTAAACTATAAGAGATACTGGGCTAATGTATAGGACCAAATGTGTGCAACGCGTTGAAAACTATAAGGCTTCACCGGTCCCGTAGCTCTATTCCGTCTGAGACGACGTGGAAACACAGAAATCCATTATTTCGTTGATATCACTTAAATTTTAAGAGATACGGGGCTAATGTATACGACCAAAAGTTTGCAGCGCGTCGAAAACTATAAGGCTTCACCGGTCCCGTAGCTCCATTCTGTCAGAGAAAGAGGAGAAACACAAAAATCCATTATTTCGTTGATGTCTCTTAAACTATAAGTGATGCGGTGCTAATGTATTGGACCAAAAGTGTGCAGCGCGTCGAAAACTATAAGGCTTTACCGGTCCCGTAGCTCTATTCCGTCAGAGAAGACGTAGAAACACAAAAATCCATTATTTCGATAATATCTCTTAAAATATAAGAGATACGGGGCTAATGTATAGGACCAAATGTGTGCAGCGCGTCAAAAACTATAAGGCTTCACCGGTCCCGTAGCTCTATTCCGTCTGAGACGACGTAGAAACAAAAAATCCATTATTTCGTTGATATCTCTTAAACTATAAGAGATACGGGGCTAATGTATAGGAACAATAGTGTGCAGCGCGTCGAAAGCTATAAGGATTCACCGGTCCCGTAGCTCTATTCCGTCAGAGAAGACGTAGAAACACAAAAATCCATTATTTCGATAATATCTCTTAAAATATAAGAGATACGGGGCTAATGTATAGGACCAAATGTGTGCAGCGCGTCAAAAACTATAAGGCTTCACCGGTCCCGTAGCTCTGTTCCGTCTGAGACGACGTAGAAACAAAAAAATCCATTATTTCGTTGATATCTCTTAAATTTTAAAAGATACGGGGCTAATGTATGCGACCAAAAGTTTGCAGCGCGTCGAAAACTATAAGGATTCACCGGTCCCGTAGCTCCATTCCGTCAGAGAAAGAAGAGAAACACAAAAATCCATTATTTCGTTGATATCTCTTAAACTATAAGTGATGCGGTGCTAATGTATTGGACCAAAAGTGTGCAGCGCGTCAAAAACTATAAGGCTTCACCGGTCCCGTAGCTCTATTCCGTCTGAGACGACGTAGAAACACAAAAATCCATTATTTCGTTGATATCACTTAAATTTTAAGAGATACGGGTCTAATGTATACGACCAAAAGTTTGCAGCGCGTCGAAAACTATAAGGCTTCACCGGTCCCGTAGCTCCATTCCGTCAGAGAAAGAGGAGAAACACAAAAATCCATTATTTCGTTGATGTCTCTTAAACTATAAGTGATGCGGTGCTAATGTATTGGACCAAAAGTCTGCAGCGCGTCGAAAACTATAAGGCTTTACCGGTCCCGTAGCTCTATTCCGTCAGAGAAGACGTAGAAACACAAAAATCCATTATTTTGTTGATATCTCTTAAACTATAAGAGATACGGGGCTAATGTATAGGACCAATAGTGTGCAGCGCGTCGAAAGCTATAAGGATTCACCGGTCCCGTAGCTCTATTCCGTCAGAGAAGACGTAGAAACACAAAATTCCATTATTTCGATAATATCTCTTAAAATAAAAGAGATACGGGGCTAATGTATAGGACCAAATGTGTGCAGCGCGTCAAAAATTATAAGGCTTCACCGGTCCCGTAGCTCTATTCCGTCTGAGACGACGTAGAAACAAAAAAATCCATTATTTCGTTGATATCTCTTAAATTTTAAAAGATACGGGGCTAATGTATGCGACCAAAAGTTTGCAGCGCGTCGAAAACTATAAGGATTCACCGGTCCCGTAGCTCCATTCCGTCAGAGAAAGAAGAGAAACACAAAAATCCATTATTTCGTTGATACCTCTTAAACTATAAGTGATGCGGTGCTAATGTATTGGACCAAAAGTGTGCAGCGCGTCAAGAACTATAAGGCTTCACCGGTCCCGTAGCTCTATTCCGTCAGAGAAGACGTAGAAACACAAAAATCCATTATTTCGTTGATAGCTCTTAAACTATAAGAGATACGGGGCTAATGTATAGGACCAAATGTGTGCAACGCGTCGAAAACTATAAGGCTTTTCCGGTCCCGCAGCTCTATTCCGTCTGAGACGACGTAGAAACACAAAAATCCATTATTTTGTTGATATCTTTTAAATTTTAAGAGATACGGGGCTAATGTATACGACCAAAAGTTTGCAGCGCGTCGAAAACTATAAGGCTTCACCGGTCCCGTAGCTCCATTCCGTCAGAGAAAGAGGAGAAACACAAAAATCCATTATTTCGTTGATGTCTCTTAAACTATAAGTGATGCGGTGCTAATGTATTGGACAAAAAATGTGCAGCGCGTCGAAAACTATAAGGCTTCACCGGTCCCGTAGCTCTATTCCGTCAGAGACGACGTAGAAACACAAAAATCCATTATTTCGTTGATATCTCTTAAACTATAAGAGATAATGGGCTAATGTATAGGACCAAATGTGTGCAGCGCGTCAAAAACTATAAGGCTTCACCGGTCCCGTAGCTCTATTCCGTCTGAGACGACGTAGAAACAAAAAAATCCATTATTTCGTTGATATCTCTTAAATTTTAAAAGATACGGGGCTAATGTATGCGACCAAAAGTTTACAGCGCGTCGAAAACTATAAGGCTTCACCGGTCCCGTAGCTCTATTCCGTCAGAGACGACGTAGAAACACAAAAATCCATTATTTCGTTGATATCTCTTAAACTATAAGAGATACTGGGCTAATGTATAGGACCAAATGTGTGCAACGCGTTGAAAACTATAAGGCTTCACCGGTCCCGTAGCTCTATTCCGTCTGAGACGACGTGGAAACACAGAAATCCATTATTTCGTTGATATTGTTGTGAGCGCACAACCGTATAACTATTAATTATATAACCAATACCCTAGCAACCGAAAAACCTGACGATTGCATCGGACGACGATCATCCGATGCAATCCGACACCGGAACCCGGAGCGTTCAACTCCAGGTTGACCAAAAACGCTGATGCGAAGGTCAGCACAGAGCGAAGTCCACGCTAACTCGGGAGCCCCCGAGTTAGCAACAGAACGTCGTGCCGACCTTATAAATGCCGCCGATTCGGAAGATCGGGCGGGCAGTCTGCTATAAGATTCTGAAGTATACGTGCGGTCACTTTTACTGATTAACAAACTTAGAATAATCTCGGGAACTGAACAAAGAAATAAAGACCGTTAACAATTGTAAATCATTTGAGTAAAGATATTTATTGAAGAAATATCTCAGTTATAATTATTTGAATACTCCGTGGTGTGCATCTCTCCCCCAATCCGGAATTCTCGAATCCTTGTGCCGGCCCTGAGCTCAACCCCCGGTACCGGCACAACAATTTGGTGGCAGCGGTGGGATTCCGTCACCTTGGAGGAGAGGCCAGATCGAGAGTGTTCGTCTGCAAAAGAGCGGATCGTGAGAAAGCGGTAAAGCAACCCTAAGAGGTACAACCGAATACAGATCCAGAGCGAAGGAAGCACCCGGTAGCAGCCCACGAGTGTCATCAACGACACCGGAGAAGGCGCCGACCTACCACCCGGTGACTCGCCAGCCAAGCAGCCACGCAGCCAGACAACGAAGCGGCGGTCAACGACCAGCGCAGCGACAAACAACATGCGTCTACTAATGTAAGTCGCAATAAAAAATTGTAAAGCGTAAGAGCGGAGAAGTATCCCAGAGAGGAGAAGCCCGCCAGAGTCCCAAGCGAGAAAGAGACGTCTGCAAACCAGAGAGCTCGATTTAGTAAGAGCGGAGAAGCATCCCAGAGAGGAGAAGCCCGCCAGAATCCCAAGCGAGAAAGAGACGTCTGCAAACCAGAGAGCTCGATTTAGTAAGAGCGGAGAAACATCCCAGAGAGGAGAAGCCCGCCAGAATCCCGAGCGAGAAAGAGACAGCGGTGACTGCCCCGCCATACATAAAGCCAGAGAGACGGAGACGGCGGTAGCAGCCCCGAGTGCAACAGTGACACCGGAGAGGCCCCGACCTGCCGCACGGACTCAACAGCCGAGGCAGCGCCCCAGGGACGCACCCAGCCGGACAGCGGAGCAGCGCAGGCGAGACCCCGCGAAGCAGAGACAACGCGGAGCAGCGAAGCGGCCCTGCCGGACTCCGACGCGGCGACAGCAGAAAGCGGACACCATGCGTGCGACCGTACTGTAAGTCCGTTCCATGTTACGTACTATCGCGAGCGACGAATTGAAAGTTTTCGCGAGCGATGTTTCAGCACCGACGTACGAAATTGAAGGCGCTAACCCTGTAAATGTCGGAGGGCGAACATAACCGCCCCGCTAGAAACGCGTCGTTTGTTTTAAGCGAGCGAGCGCATCAAGCTACCGAGCGTAGCCGATATCACTCTCGCGCCATATCACATGCGGATAGCTCCGTTCTAGACCCCGTCCGACGAAATTTAGAATCGCGATTCTCGACCGAAGAATCACCGGTACTCGAATTGCACCCGAACGTAATACTAGAACGCGAATTTTCCTTCACGAATACTAGTCTGTTAGGCGATCTCGACGGTCCCCGAGACAACCACGAGAGAGATACAGCGGGCACAGACGAAAACGAAACCGCGAATAGCGACGAAAACGACATCGTGAATAGCGACGAAAACGAACGCGACGTACTTAGACTGCACCCAACCGTCACAGACGCACGTTCTGACACCTCAGCCGATACACAAGGCAATAACTCCGGGAGAGGAGAATTCTCGCTAACGTCATACGATAGCGACGTGTTCGATCCTACCGAAGAGGATTATACTCCCAAAGCTCTCAAAATGAGCCAACAAAGGACGACAACGAACCTCGAAGCACGCGTCGACGTGACCCCCGAGCAGATGGGCGAGGAAATTAACCGGCTGCGAGCGGCAAATCCGCGACCGTCCGAAAGAGACCAACCGCGACCCGCCGAGCCAACACAAACAGGAGTGCCGGATGCCTCCTTAATTACCGACATACTTAATCTGATGCGCGACATGCAAGAACGCATGGACCGCGTCGAGGCTGCGGAATTCGACCGATCAGCCGAACTTCTCCGCGCTTTTCGCGAATTACGGGACCGCGTAGGCCGGATGGAAACCGCCACGCACGATTCCGACGCGCGGGACCGCCGCGTACACAGCCAGGGCCCGCTGGATATCACATACGGACGAACGCGTAGTGACGTCCGGAACCAACCGGGCCTAGTTAACGGGTACCTCAGCCTTAAAGAGGCACGAGCAATGATACCCGAGATCAATGGAGAATCGCGAGAACGCGTCCGAGAATTTATAAACGCTAGCACGTATGCTATGAAGAATATTCAGCCGACCGACGAGTCGATGCTACTCGAAGCCATCCTCTGCACGAAATTTAAAGGGAAGGCGATGACAGACTTTGATACGCGCGATATCCGTGACTTTGAACAGTTGAAGCGCGAGCTCGAGACAGAGTATTTAGGAAAACGCTGCATGACGCACTTGCAGCTGGAATTTAACTCGCTAGCGCAAAAGCCCGGCGAAAGCGCGCAAGAATTCGGTAGGCGCGTCGAGAATTTAGCCCGCGAATTGTATGAAGCAATGGAAGAGGGCAAGGGCCACACGCAGGAACAGCAAAAGGCCATACTGGATAATATTAAAATCCAAGCGCTGCATAATTTTCAAATCGGATTACACGACGATATAAAGTTATTAGTAAGAGCGCAGCGATACCAGAGCCTGCAAGAGGCGATAACCGGCGCCAGCGCGGAAGAAAAGGTGAGAGGCCCCTCCCCGCGGAACGCCCAGGCAACGGTAAAGAACAAATATTCCACCGCGAATACGCGAAGCACAGGGAATGCGGTAGGGCAATGCCACAAGTGCGGAGAGAACGGTCATTACGCGCGAGAATGCCGTACGAGCCGATATGCAAATAGATATTCTCTCCCGAGAGCCGAAAAGCCTAGCGGAATACATACCGTAGAAAAGTATTGTAATCACTGCAAAAAAGTAGGGCATAGACGGGAAGAATGTTGGCTGTTAAATGGCCGACCCGAAAAAGAAAGGGCACGCCAATTGAAAACTGATGGTAATAAAAAGCCACAGGTAAATGCAGCAGCGAGAGCAAGAAAGCATGCGTCAGACAAGGACGACGAAATATCGTATAGCAGCAGCAGCGGCAGCAGCAGTAGCAGTGAAGAAGAAAAGAGACAGCGAAAGAATAAGGCACGAGCCGCACGAGCCGTGAGCGAGTATCAGATTACTCAAGTGAGGAGTAAAACTGATAAAAATTATAATCTCGACCTAGTAACACTCCCGATAGAAGAAGCCAAAACGGGAAAAATAAATTTTTTACTTGATTCCGGAGCAGCCCTCACCTTTATCAAAATAGGTAACCTGAAGGGCAATACACAAATGCGTGAGAAGAAACTCGCGTTGACAGGGATAACAGGACACCAGCTGTATACCCTTGGCAAAATAAAAGCCACAATAAACTTGGGAAAGAAATTAATACGCCACACAATGTACGTGGTAAACAACGACTTCCCGATGGAATATGAGGGAATACTAGGAATCGACTTTATCAAAAATCACCGAGCTGACTGTCTCCATGGAAAGAGTGTATTGAAAATTGGCGGAGTAAATCTTAAGCTCCGACCATATAAAAAGATAATATTACCACCCCGCAGTAAAACAATCATACGAACGAGAGCTGCAGATCAAAATAAAATAGGTATTGTAAAACGTGTAAAACCTATTCCTGAAGTCTTTATCGGAAGTTTCATGATAAAACCCATAGATTCCACTTGGCCGATAAGCAAATTAAATATTACCGAGAAGGCAGTAGAGATGGTTACACCGCATGTAACTCTAGAAGAGGTGTCGGTGAATGACACGACTGACGTACGCACATTACACTCGACTGAAGAGCGCGAGTCAATTCAAGAACGACGAGAAAAATCACGTAAAAAACGCATGAAACATTTAAATAATAAGGAAAGAAAGGCGTTAGAGCAGATATGCAACGATTTTTGCGATGTATCTCACTTACAATTAGAAAACGATAAGCTAACACGCACCTCGGCAGTGAAACATGAGAACACAACGCGAGCTGATAGCGCGCCGGCGAACGTCCGCCTACCCGAGAAGCATAAAGAAAAAGTAAATCGACAGATAGAGATAATGCAAAAAGATGAAATCATTTGCCGTAGGACGAGTCAGTGGAATTTACCAATATTAGTGGTTCCTAAAAAACCTGATGCCTCGGGAAAACAAAAATTACGAATCGTTAGAGACTTTCGAAAGCCCAACGACGTTACAATAGGAGACTCGTTCCCATTGCCGAATACTACCGACATATATAATAAATTAAAAACATTTATTAACGAATAAAAGCAAAGAAAATTAAGCAAAAGCGTTCCCCAAAAATAATAAAAACCAAAATAAAAACAATCCTACCTCAGTCCTGGAGGATGGGACGTCCATGTCCTACCCCGACTGGTAAATCAAGGCGAGGGGGGCGCATCACCCGACCATCGTCGGTGGGAAAACGCCGACCCCGCATAACAGCCGCAAAACGTCGCCGTTCTTCCCGTGCTTGTCGAGCCGCGAGAATTTCCTGTACCGCTCGACCAGGACCACGAATAGGCCAAGGGAGGATAAAACCGCCGTCAGGTTCAAATGCATGGCGCATAAACCAAGCGCGAAGAGGTTCCAAAGGGAACACTGCCAACTGAGGCTCCTCGACCTCAATTTCTATTTCAAAGTCACGCTCAAACCACATTGGCACATCCGATCCTGTCGGAGGCATAATTTTTTTAATTGTTAATAGAGTCAGACAGTGAACTAAACGGCACAACCGACAGACTCAGACTGAAGCGAATAAAACTCGCCAAGACTAAAGATATAAATAAAATTACGAGACAGCAGAATCTAAGACGAGATAAAAAAGAAGCTACAGGATGCTCGTTCTTTATCAATACCTCGCAACATGAGAGCTACCCGTACCACCGTGTGAAATACCGTTTATCAACGAGCCAAGCATCTACTTCGAGAAGATAGGACACCTGCAGCAAACGAAAACACTTTCAAATAATGAAAATGTACCGTGAAGAAATAGACGAACAAGTACTAATGATCACTACCATTCTATCTGACCTTACGAAAGACGTTGACGATAGGTATTACAGACTACTTGACATATACGAAAAATAACATGTCATACGCGTACTCCCAATAAAAAATATAATTATGTAATATTAAAAGAAAACAATTTAAATGAATGTACGCGAGATAATACCAAATTCACTTGCGCTCAAAATCTCCCTGTCTATTTCATAGCCGACCGAAGTAAAACCGGAAAAATTACATTACGCGACAATTGTAAATTAACTACACCACATATATATTTAGAGACCAAAAACCGAGTGTATAGTGAAAATGTAAAAATGTATTTACCAGAATTTAATGTAACAGACACAATGGAAAAAAGTATAACGATAAACAATAAAATAGAATCCGATAAGGAAACAAATTTAGAACCAATAATCAAAGATCCGACAGAATTAATAAAATTAAGCTTGAATCTAGAAGAAATCAAAAAGGAAATGGAAAAAAAAACCAATCGAACATTTTCACGAATAAAAATATTATATATCCCGTAGGCTCCACAGTCACAATTGTAATAGTAATAAGTATCATAGCTGTAATCATTTATGTAATACAGAAAAGAAGGGACCACTAAAAAATTTATAATACAAAAACAATCATGTAAAATAGCATAAAACACCTAGATTGTAACCCCTCAAGGAAAAAGAAAACACACATAAATAAACGAAAAACTACGTTTTTCTTTTTCCACGGGGGAAGGGATGTTGTGAGCGCACAACCGTATAACTATTAATTATATAACCAATACCCTAGCAACCGAAAAACCTGACGATTGCATCGGACGACGATCATCCGATGCAATCCGACACCGGAACCCGGAGCGTTCAACTCCAGGTTGACCAAAAACGCTGATGCGAAGGTCAGCACAGAGCGAAGTCCACGCTAACTCGGGAGCCCCCGAGTTAGCAACAGAACGTCGTGCCGACCTTATAAATGCCGCCGATTCGGAAGATCGGGCGGGCAATCTGCTATAAGATTCTGAAGTATACGTGCGGTCACTTTTACTGATTAACAAACTTAGAATAATCTCGGGAACTGAACAAAGAAATAAAGACCGTTAACAATTGTAAATCATTTGAGTAAAGATATTTATTGAAGAAATATCTCAGTTATAATTATTTGAATACTCCGTGGTGTGCATCTCTCCCCCAATCCGGAATTCTCGAATCCTTGTGCCGGCCCTGAGCTCAACCCCCGGTACCGGCACAACAATATCACTTAAATTTTAAGAGATACGGGGCTAATGTATACGACCAAAAGTTTGCAGCGCGTCGAAAACTATAAGGCTTCACCGGTCCCGTAGCTCTATTCCGTCAGAGACGACGTAGAAACACAAAAATCCATTATTTCGTTGATATCTCTTAAACTATAAGAGATACTGGGCTAATGTATAGGACCAAATGTGTGCAACGCGTTGAAAACTATAAGGCTTCACCGGTCCCGTAGCTCTATTCCGTCTGAGACGACGTGGAAACACAGAAATCCATTATTTCGTTAATATCACTTAAATTTTAAGAGATACGGGGCTAATGTATACGACCAAAAGTTTGCAGCGCGTCGAAAACTATAAGGCTTCACCGGTCTTGTAGCTCCATTCTGTCAGAGAAAGAGGAGAAACACAAAAATCCATTATTTCGTTGATGTCTCTTAAACTATAAGTGATGCGGTGCTAATGTATTGGACCAAAAGTGTGCAGCGCGTCGAAAACTATATGGCTTTACCGGTCCCGTAGCTCTATTCCGTCAGAGAAGACGTAGAAACACAAAAATCCATTATTTCGATAATATCTCTTAAAATATAAGAGATACGGGGCTAATGTATAGGACCAAATGTGTGCAGCGCGTCAAAAACTATAAGGCTTCACCGGTCCCGTAGCTCTATTCCGTCTGAGACGACGTAGAAACAAAAAATCCATTATTTCGTTGATATCTCTTAAACTATAAGAGAAACTGAGCTAATGTATACGACCAAATGTGAGCAACGCGTCGAAAACTATAAGGCTTCACCGGTACCGTAGCTCTATTCTGTCAGAGAAGACGTAGAAACAAAAAAGTCCATTATTTCGTTGATATCTCTTAAATTATAAGAGATACTGGGCTAATGTATAGGACCAAATGTGTGCAACGCGTCGAAAACTATAAGGCTTCACCGGTACCGTAGCTCTATTCCGTCTGAGACGACGTAGAAACACAAAAATCCATTATTTCGTTGATATCAATTAAATTTTAAGAGATACGGGTCTAATGTATACGACCAAAAGTTTGCAGCGCGTCGAAAACTATAAGGCTACACCGGTCCCGTAGCTCCATTCCGTCAGAGAAAGAGGAGAAACACAAAAATCCATTATTTCGTTGATGTCTCTTAAACTATAAGTGATGCGGTGCTAATGTATTGGACCAAAAGTGTGCAGCGCGTCGAAAACTATAAGGCTTTACCGGTCCCGTAGCTCTATTCCGTCAGAGAAGACGTAGAAACACAAAAATCCATTATTTTGTTGATATCTCTTAAACTATAAGAGATACGGGGCTAATGTATAGGACCAATAGTGTGCAGCGCGTCGAAAGCTATAAGGCTTCACCGGTCCCGTAGCTCTATTCCGTCTGAGACGACGTAGAAACAAAAAATCCATTATTTCGTTGATATCTCTTAAACTATAAGAGAAACTGAGCTAATGTATAGGACCAAATGTGAGCAACGCGTCGAAAACTATAAGGCTTCACCGGTACCGTAGCTCTATTCTGTCAGAGAAGACGTAGAAACAAAAAAATCCATTATTTTGTTGATATCTCTTAAATTTTAAGAGATACGGGGTTAATGTATACGACCAAAAGTTTGCAGCGCGTCGAAAACTATAAGGATTCACCGGTCCCGTAGCTCCATTCCGTCAGAGAAAGAAGAGAAACACAAAAATCCATTATTTCGTTGATATCTCTTAAACTATAAGTGATGCGGTGCTAATGTATTGGACCAAAAGTGTGCAGCGCGTCAAAAACTATAAGGCTTCACCGGTCCCGTAGCTCTATTCCGTCTGAGACGACGTAGAAACAAAATATCCATTATTTCGTAGATATCTCTTAAACTATAAGAGAAACTGAGCTAATGTATTGGACCAAAAGTGTGCAGCGCGTCAAAAACTATAAGGCTTCACCGGTCCCGTAGCTCTATTCCGTCTGAGACGACGTAGAAACAAAAAATCCATTATTTCGTTGATATCTCTTAAACTATAAGAGAAACTGAGCTAATGTATAGGACCAAATGTGAGCAACGCGTCGAAAACTATAAGGCTTCACCGGTACCGTAGCTCTATTCTGTCAGAGAAGACGTAGAAACAAAAAAATCCATTATTTCGTCGATGTCTCTTAAACTATAAGTGATGCGGTGCTAATGTATTGGACCAAAAATGTGCAGCGCGTCGAAAACTATTAGGCTTTACCGGTCCCGTAGCTCTATTCCGTCAGAGAAGACGTAGAAACACATAAATCCATTATTTCGTTGATATCTCTTAAACTATAAGTGATGCGATGCTAATGCATTGGACCAAAAGTGTGCAGCGCGTCGAAAACTATAAGGCTTCACCGGCCCCGTAGCTCTATTCCGTCAGAGAAGACGTAGAAACACAAAAATCCATTATTTCGTTGATATCTCTTAAACTATAAGAGATACGGGGCTAATGTATAGGACCAATAGTGTTCAGCGCGTCGAAAGCTATAAGGATTCACCGGTCCCGTAGCTCTATTCCGTCTGAGAAGACGTAGAAACACAAAAATCCATTATTTCGTTGATATCTCTTAAACTATAAGAGATACGGGGCTAATGTATAGGACCAATAGTGTGCAGCGCGTCGAAAGCTATAAAGATTCACCGGTCCCGTAGCTCTATTCCGTCAGAGAAGACGTAGAAACACAAAAATCCATTATTTCGATATCTCTTAAAATATGAAAGATACGGGGCTAATGTATAGGACCAAAAGTGTGCAGCGCGTCGAAAACTTTAAGACATCACCAGTCCTGTAGCTCTAATCCGTCAGAGAAGACGTAAAAACATAAAAATCCATTATTTCGTTGATATCTCTTAAACTATAAGAGATACGGGGCTAATGTATAGGACCAATAGTGTTCAGCGCGTCGAAAGCTATAAGGATTCACCGGTCCCGTAGCTCTATTCCGTCTGAGAAGACGTAGAAACACAAAAATCCATTATTTCGTTGATATCTCTTAAACTATAAGAGATACGGGGCTAATGTATAGGACCAATAGTGTGCAGCGCGTCGAAAGCTATAAAGATTCACCGGTCCCGTAGCTCTATTCCGTCAGAGAAGACGTAGAAACACAAAAATCCATTATTTCGATAATATCTCTTAAACTATAAGAGATACTGGGCTAATGTATAGGACCAAATGTGTGCAGCGCGTCGACAACTATAAAGATTCACCGGTCCCGTAGCTCTATTCCGTCAGAGAAAACGTAGAAACACAAAAATTCATTATTTCCTTGATATTTCTTAAATTTTAAGGGATACGGGGCTAATGTATACGACCAAAAGTTTGCAGCGCGTCGAAAACTATAAAGATTCACCGTCCCGTAGCTCCATTCCGTCAGAGAAAGAAGAGAAACACAAAAATCCATTATTTCGTTGATATCTCTTAAACTATAAGTGATGCGGTGCTAATGTATTGGACCAAAAGTGTGCAGCGTGTCGAAAACTATAAGGCTTCACAGGTCCCGTAGCTCTATTCCGTCAGAGACGACGTAGAAACACAAAAATCCATTATTTCGTTGATATCTCTTAAACTATAAGAGATACTGGGCTAATGTATAGGACCAAATGTGTGCAACGCGTTGAAAACTATAAGGCTTCACCGGTCCCGTAGCTCTATTCCGTCTGAGACGACGTGGAAACACAGAAATCCATTATTTCGTTGATATCACTTAAATTTTAAGAGATACGGGGCTAATGTATACGACCAAAAGTTTGCAGCGCGTCGAAAACTATAAGGCTTCACCGGTCCTGTAGCTCCATTCTGTCAGAGAAAGAGGAGAAACACAAAAATCCATTATTTCGTTGATGTCTCTTAAACTATAAGTGATGCGGTGCTAATGTATTGGACCAAAAGTGTGCAGCGCGTCGAAAACTATAAGGCTTTACCGGTCCCGTAGCTCTATTCCGTCAGAGAAGACGTAGAAACACAAAAATCCATTATTTCGATAATATCTCTTAAAATATAAGAGATACGGGGCTAATGTATAGGACCAAATGTGTGCAGCGCGTCAAAAACTATAAGGCTTCACCGGTCCCGTAGCTCTATTCCGTCTGAGACGACGTAGAAACAAAAAATCCATTATTTCGTTGATATCTCTTAAACTATAAGAGATACTGGGCTAATGTATAGGACCAAATGTGTGCAGCGCGTCGAAAACTATAAGGCTTCACCGGTCCCGTAGCTCTATTCCGTCTGAGACGACGTAGAAACACAAAAATCCATTATTTCGTTGATATCTCTTAAATTTTAAGAGATACGGGGCTAATGTATACGACCAAAAGTTTGCAGCGCGTCGAAAACTATAAGGCTTCACCGGTCCCGTAGCTCCATTCCGTCAGAGAAAGAGAGAAACACAAAAATCCATTATTTCGTTGATGTCTCTTAAACTATAAGTGATGCGGTGCTAATGTATTGGACCAAAAGTGTGCAGCGCGTCGAAAACTATAAGGCTTTACCGGTCCCGTAGCTCTATTCCGTCAGAGAAGACGTAGAAACACAAAAATCCATTATTTCGTTGATATCTCTTAAACTATAAGAGATACGGGGCTAATGTATAGGACCAATAGTGTGCAGCGCGTCGAAAACTATAAGGCTTCACCGGTCCCGTAGCTCTATTCCGTCAGAGAAGACGTAGAAACACAAAAATCCATTATTTCGTTGATATCTCTTAAACTATAAGAGATACGGGGCTAATGTATAGGACCAAAAGTGTGCAGCGCGTCGAAAACTATAAGGCTTCACCGGTCCCGTAGCTCTATTCCGTCAGAGAAGACGTAGAAACACAAAAATCCATTATTTCGTTGATATCTCTTAAACTATAAGAGATACGGGGCTAATGTATAGGACCAAAAGTGTGCAGCGCGTCGAAAACTATAAGGCTTCACCGGTCCCGTAGCTCTATTCCGTCAGAGAAGACGTAGAAACACAAAAATCCATTATTTCGTTGATATCTCTTAAACTATAAGAGATACGGGGCTAATGTATAGGACCAAAAGTGTGCAGCGCGTCGAAAACTATAAGGCTTCACCGGTCCCGTAGCTCTATTCCGTCAGAGAAGACGTAGAAACACAAAAATCCATTATTTCGTTGATATCTCTTAAACTATAAGAGATACGGGGCTAATGTATAGGACCAAAAGTGTGCAGCGCGTCGAAAACTATAAGGCTTCACCGGTCCCGTAGCTCTATTCCGTCAGAGAAGACGTAGAAACACAAAAATCCATTATTTCGTTGATATCTCTTAAACTATAAGAGATACGGGGCTAATGTATAGGACCAAAAGTGTGCAGCGCGTCGAAAACTATAAGGCTTCACCGGTCCCGTAGCTCTATTCCGTCAGAGAAGACGTAGAAACACAAAAATCCATTATTTCGTTGATATCTCTTAAACTATAAGAGATACGGGGCTAATGTATAGGACCAAAGTGTGCAGCGCGTCGAAAACTATAAGGCTTCACCGGTCCCGTAGCTCTATTCCGTCAGAGAAGACGTAGAAACACAAAAATCCATTATTTCGTTGATATCTCTTAAACTATAAGAGATACGGGGCTAATGTATACGACCAAAAGTGTGCAGCGCGTCGAAAACTATAAGGCTTCACCGGTCCCGTAGCTCTATTCCGTCAGAGAAGACGTAGAAACACAAAAATCCATTATTTCGTTGATATCTCTTAAACTATAAGAGATACGGGGCTAATGTATAGGACCAAAAGTGTGCAGCGCGTCGAAAACTATAAGGCTTCACCGGTCCCGTAGCTCTATTCCGTCAGAGAAGACGTAGAAACACAAAAATCCATTATTTCGTTGATATCTCTTAAACTATAAGAGATACGGGGCTAATGTATAGGACCAAAAGTGTGCAGCGCGTCGAAAACTATAAGGCTTCACCGGTCCCGTAGCTCTATTCCGTCAGAGAAGACGTAGAAACACAAAAATCCATTATTTCGTTGATATCTCTTAAACTATAAGAGATACGGGGCTAATGTATAGGACCAAAGTGTGCAGCGCGTCGAAAACTATAAGGCTTCACCGGTCCCGTAGCTCTATTCCGTCAGAGAAGACGTAGAAACACAAAAATCCATTATTTCGTTGATATCTCTTAAACTATAAGAGATACGGGGCTAATGTATAGGACCAAAAGTGTGCAGCGCGTCGAAAACTATAAGGCTTCACCGGTCCCGTAGCTCTATTCCGTCAGAGAAGACGTAGAAACACAAAAATCCATTATTTCGTTGATATCTCTTAAACTATAAGAGATACGGGGCTAATGTATAGGACCAAAAGTGTGCAGCGCGTCGAAAACTATAAGGCTTCACCGGTCCCGTAGCTCTATTCCGTCAGAGAAGACGTAGAAACACAAAAATCCATTATTTCGTTGATATCTCTTAAACTATAAGAGATACGGGGCTAATGTATAGGACCAAAAGTGTGCAGCGCGTCGAAAACTATAAGGCTTCACCGGTCCCGTAGCTCTATTCCGTCAGAGAAGACGTAGAAACACAAAAATCCATTATTTCGTTGATATCTCTTAAACTATAAGAGATACGGGGCTAATGTATAGGACCAAAAGTGTGCAGCGCGTCGAAAACTATAAGGCTTCACCGGTCCCGTAGCTCTATTCCGTCAGAGAAGACGTAGAAACACAAAAATCCATTATTTCGTTGATATCTCTTAAACTATAAGAGATACGGGGCTAATGTATAGGACCAAATGTGTGCAGCGCGTCGAAAACTATAAGGCTTCACCGGTCCCGTAGCTCTATTCCGTCAGAGAAGACGTAGAAACACAAAAATCCATTATTTCGTTGATATCTCTTAAATTATAAGAGATACGGGGCTAATGTATAGGACCAAAAGTGTGCAGCGCGTCGAAAACTATAAGGCTTCACCGGTCCCGTAGCTCTATTCCGTCAGAGAAGACGTAGAAACACAAAAATCCATTATTTCGTTGATATCTCTTAAACTATAAGTAGATACGGGGCTAATGTATAGGACCAAAAGTGTGCAGCGCGTCGAAAACTATAAGGCTTCACCGGTCCCGTAGCTCTATTCCGTCAGAGAAGACGTAGAAACACAAAAATCCATTATTTCGTTGATATCTCTTAAACTATAAGAGATACGGGGCTAATGTATAGGACCAAAAGTGTGCAGCGCGTCGAAAACTATAAGGCTTCACCGGTCCCGTAGCTCTATTCCGTCAGAGAAGACGTAGAAACACAAAAATCCATTATTTCGTTGATATCTCTTAAACTATAAGAGATACGGGGCTAATGTATAGGACCAAAGTGTGCAGCGCGTCGAAAACTATAAGGCTTCACCGGTCCCGTAGCTCTATTCCGTCAGAGAAGACGTAGAAACACAAAAATCCATTATTTCGTTGATATCTCTTAAACTATAAGAGATACGGGGCTAATGTATAGGACCAAAAGTGTGCAGCGCGTCGAAAACTATAAGGATTCACCGGTCCCGTAGCTCTATTCCGTCAGAGAAGACGTAGAAACACAAAAATCCATTATTTCGTTGATATCTCTTAAACTATAAGAGATACGGGGCTAATGTATAGGACCAAAAGTGTGCAGCGCGTCGAAAACTATAAGGCTTCACCGGTCCCGTAGCTCTATTCCGTCAGAGAAGACGTAGAAACACAAAAATCCATTATTTCGTTGATATCTCTTAAACTATAAGAGATACGGGGCTAATGTATAGGACCAAAAGTGTGCAGCGCGTCGAAAACTATAAGGCTTCACCGGTCCCGTAGCTCTATTCCGTCAGAGAAGACGTAGAAACACAAAAATCCATTATTTCGTTGATATCTCTTAAACTATAAGAGATACGGGGCTAATGTATAGGACCAAAAGTGTGCAGCGCGTCGAAAACTATAAGGCTTCACCGGTCCCGTAGCTCTATTCCGTCAGAGAAGACGTAGAAACACAAAAATCCATTATTTCGTTGATATCTCTTAAACTATAAGAGATACGGGGCTAATGTATAGGACCAAAGTGTGCAGCGCGTCGAAAACTATAAGGCTTCACCGGTCCCGTAGCTCTATTCCGTCAGAGAAGACGTAGAAACACAAAAATCCATTATTTCGTTGATATCTCTTAAACTATAAGAGATACGGGGCTAATGTATAGGACCAAAAGTGTGCAGCGCGTCGAAAACTATAAGGCTTCACCGGTCCCGTAGCTCTATTCCGTCAGAGAAGACGTAGAAACACAAAAATCCATTATTTCGTTGATATCTCTTAAACTATAAGAGATACGGGGCTAATGTATAGGACCAAAAGTGTGCAGCGCGTCGAAAACTATAAGGATTCACCGGTCCCGTAGCTCTATTCCGTCAGAGAAGACGTAGAAACACAAAAATCCATTATTTCGTTGATATCTCTTAAACTATAAGAGATACGGGGCTAATGTATAGGACCAAAAGTGTGCAGCGCGTCGAAAACTATAAGGCTTCACCGGTCCCGTAGCTCTATTCCGTCAGAGAAGACGTAGAAACACAAAAATCCATTATTTCGTTGATATCTCTTAAACTATAAGAGATACGGGGCTAATGTATAGGACCAAAAGTGTGCAGCGCGTCGAAAACTATAAGGCTTCACCGGTCCCGTAGCTCTATTCCGTCAGAGAAGACGTAGAAACACAAAAATCCATTATTTCGTTGATATCTCTTAAACTATAAGAGATACGGGGCTAATGTATAGGACCAAAGTGTGCAGCGCGTCGAAAACTATAAGGCTTCACCGGTCCCGTAGCTCTATTCCGTCAGAGAAGACGTAGAAACACAAAAATCCATTATTTCGTTGATATCTCTTAAACTATAAGAGATACGGGGCTAATGTATAGGACCAAAAGTGTGCAGCGCGTCGAAAACTATAAGGCTTCACCGGTCCCGTAGCTCTATTCCGTCAGAGAAGACGTAGAAACACAAAAATCCATTATTTCGTTGATATCTCTTAAACTATAAGAGATACGGGGCTAATGTATAGGACCAAAAGTGTGCAGCGCGTCGAAAACTATAAATCTTCACCGGTCCCGTAGGTCTATTCCGTCAGAGAAGACGAAGAAATACTAAAATTCATTATTTCGTCGATATCCCTTAAACTATAAAAGATACGGGGCTAATGCATTGGACCAAAAGTGTACAACGCGCGAAAAACTATAAAGTTTCACCGGTACAGTAGCTCTATTCCGTCAGAGAAGACGTAGAAACACAAAAATCCATTGTTTTTTTAATATATCTTAAACTATAAGAGATACGGAGCTAATGTATAGGACCAAATGTGTGCAGCGCGTCGAAAACTATAAGGCTTTACCGGTCCCGTAGCTCTATTTCGTCAGAGAAGACATAGAAACGCAAAAATCCATTATTGCGTTTATATCTCTTAAACTGTAAGAGATACGAAGCTAATGTATTTGACCAAAAGTGTGCAGCGCGTCGAAAGCCATAATGCTTCACCGGTCCTGTAGCTCTGTTCCGTAAGAAAAGACGAAGAAACACAAAAATATTCATTACTTCGTTTATATCTGAACGGGGGGGGGGGGGGTGTAAGACCGTCCCCGGAGGCGAGATTTTCTATACTCGAAGGACCAGAGGGGGGGGGGGGTAATTATAATCCCCCTCACGACTAAATTAACGAAATAGGCAAAGAATGCAAAACAAAACGAACGAAATGCGCATGCAACGAAAAGCGAAAGCGACTCACCGTTCGGGCGCCCGTCGTCTCCCGGTTGACTCCGACTCTCGTCCGTCCTCGCCGTATTCCACGTGGCCAAGCTCTGCCGGTCCGGCATGCAGGCGGATGCAGTGGGGTTGCAGGCAGCAAGCAGGCACAGGTGCAAGGCGTAATAAAGCGGGCACAAGCAGGCACAAGCAGGCGAAATCACGAGCAAGCAAGGCAGGCGAAAGATCGGTCCCCAAGAGTGAGGGGAAGATCGCGGTCGGACGTCCGAAACTTCGTGCGCGTTCGAAAGCTCCTTATGAGCGTCTTGACGATGAGAGTGTCTGGTGGTGAGTGAGTGCTCGCGGTCCTGAAACGTGCCGCGAGCGAGTACTTGCTCCCCTTTTTGGGGGTAATAGCTGCCGTCGGTGGATCAACGATGGCAGCACCAATTGGTGAGTCGCATGATTCAAAATTGTCCCGATCGCGATCCACCGACGTCCCGCGAGTATTAACAATAACTACTAATAATAATCAAATGCAATTAATACAAAATAAACAAGAACAATTAATCAAATTAAACAAGACAAATTAATCAAGTATATATACAAGGCGATACGCCGAACATACCGCCCACCAAAATACGACGTATTTTCTATGCTTTAATCATCCTCTGGTGAGTTGTCCATCGTCAAGGGACACAATTTCGCCAGAGGACGAGTGAGAGAACCATCCGTTGTCCCCCACTATGGCGACCCGAAAGATGCCGTCGCGACCCGGGCATGATACGACTATTCGTTCTCACCTTTATTGCAAGGGAGAAACGTTCTACTATTTTAATAGGACCGACGTCCCTTTTGTACCGCGTTAGGTGACGATCTTAGCCATTTTAGTCGCTGCTGCCGAGGTTGTAAGGCTCGTCATGCCAACGATTCCAAAAATGTTGGTGCATGTGTTGCACCGGTTGCCATCGATCAAATCTACCTATCGGCACCGGTTTTAGTTCCAATGGACTATCTACGAAGAGTTCGAAGACAGGAGAATGTCCCGGGGTCGTTAAGGTCAAAACTAGTAGGATATAGGAGC
This sequence comes from Harpagoxenus sublaevis, assembly GCA_030770355.1. Lineage (NCBI taxonomy): Eukaryota > Metazoa > Arthropoda > Insecta > Hymenoptera > Formicidae > Harpagoxenus > Harpagoxenus sublaevis. The sequence continues at coordinate 37,725 of JASTWR010001204.1, forward strand.
CTGGAGTGCAGGATGGCTTCTATTGGCGCTATAAGCGCGCTAAATTTTCCAACGGTGAGCATCTGAGCTCCCACTACACGTTTATTACTCTATCCCGTTTTCCAAAGGCCACCGAATGTAGCGCGAGAGGGGGGTAGAGTGACGATTTGGAATTTTCCTGCTCTGAGGCGGCTTGCATACGACTATCAAACTCTCGACGAGTTTCCACAAGACGGGTGCCGCAGTCACCTTGTGTCGGTGAGCAACGGTCACGCCCAGCTATGAAGCGCCTCAGAGCGAGGAAACTATTTCGACTATGAAGTTGCGAGTTCCAAGCAAACCGCCCATATATCAAACGAACAACTATAAGCTTGACTGGAGTTACTCCTTGAGAACGACAACCGTGACTGATCTACCGCCCACCCTGAGGAATCCGGCCGGATCCAAGAAGGGGGGAAGGCCGATCTACCGCCCACCCTGAGGAATCCGGTTGGATCCAAGAAGGGGGCAAAGCTCGGAGGTGTCCTGGAGCAACCAGGTCTACGCTCTAATCTGTTGATGTCTTCTGCGAGGCAGCAAGATTAAACGAGTTTTACGAGATATCAAGCCGAATGAGATCCGACTTGATCTACAACGAGAGTACGATTGAGCTAATTTAATTTAAATCTACAAGAACAGTGAACTTATATTCTAAACGATACTATCTAATGACTAAATCTATTGGGAAACAAAATAACTACGATTTGCTATTGTAATACTGATAACGTCAGTATAATAACCAAGGCGACCGAAAAAGCGATACAAACTTCCCCACATTATTCTGCATAAATCCGTTACTAGTTCTAGACTCTGATTTCGAGCAATAACATCCATGTATAGGAAAACTACTTGTAGTTATTTGACGCGAGTGGCAATAACAAAAATTGTCTCTTGTAGAGGAGTATACTACTAAACTACTAGATATTTCACGACTTGTAGTCTGTGAAGAAGACCTGTTTTTCTTTAACGACGATGGAGCAGTGGGGACTTGCTTCGATCGTCTGACTCTATCAATGGAAGTGTCAGCTGAGCCGCAAGTCATAAACGAACGAGAAGGCGGTGGTGGACGGGATAACACCGAGCCCACTAGTACCCATCCAAAGATGGTGTTGAATGCGTCGGGTTCACCTTTATTTCCCACACGACGACCGTCCCGGAGCAATGACGTAAAGTCTTCAGCTCCGATCAAAATGTCAACGGGACCAGGTCTATGATATTGCGGATCAGCGAGTTTTAATCTTTCTAAATGTTTCCAAGATTGCCTCTCCACTGGACGACTAGGCAGTTGAGGTGAGATGCGTGGAAGGATCTTGGTTTCTATTGGAATGCGGACATTACTATTACCCTGCGGTCGGATCACCAATAAGGTATTTCCTCAAACGGCAGCCGCTCTGCTATTACTTACGCCCCTAACCATTGCGCGACCCCCTGTGCGTCTGAAACCACCCCTTTGCATACAACGTTCGGTGATGAAGTTCGACTGACTAGCACTGTCTAATAGGAGGCGAACAGGGAAAGGACTCCCGTGGACGTCGAGAGCTTCCGCCTGTACAGTCGACAACAATACGATCGAGTTAGATTTCGACACACTAGTCATTGTGACGATGGGCTCATTGCTTTCCTGTGAAGGATTCTTTTCCGAGTCTGCTTCAGAGAAGGGTCCACTCATCAAGCTCGAACTCCGCTCGAAATGCAGAAGCGTATGATGCTTGGCCTTACACGACCGGCACTCCCATGTCGTCGGGCAGTTGCTAACGCCATGACCCGCGCGGAGGCAGTTCAGACACAAGTTCGCGGTTTTTGCCGTTGAATATCTCTCCCTGGGAGCTAAATTCAAGAATCGAGGACACTTGAATACGAGGTGCTGTTCTTTGCACACCGGGCACTCGGCAGTTCTAGTTGCAAGCGACGAAAACGGCGCGGATTCTTTTGGCGAAGGCGATTGCGATTTGAGCAAAATATTTGAGGAGCCCGATACGGACGCGAGAACTCGACAGTGATCCGAGAGGAATTTTGTAAGCTGCGTATATCTCGGTATCTCCTCCACCCGGTGTTCGGATTCGAACTTCTCACGAAGTGAACGCGGAAGCTTTTCTAGTAGGAATTTGAGGAGTAAATAGTCCCAAGAGTCCGTGGGAAACTCTAACAGGCTCAATGCCCGCGTATTCTCGATAAAGGTATCCAACAGCGTGCGCAAGGACGCGGCCGACTCCGATTTTAACGACTTGGCGTTCAGCATTAAATCCACGTGATAATCTGCCAGATTCCGCTTGCTTTGGTATCGCGAAATTAACGAGTCGTAGGCTATCGCGTAATTATCCGCGGAAAGAGGGAGGTTCTTCACGACGTTGAGCGCTTCCCCTTTCAGCGAGGCCAACAAATATTGATACTTTTCCATAGCGGAAATGTTCCAATTCTCGTGAATGGCGGTATTGTATAGCGCGATGAACGAAGGCCAAAGAGCGAGATCTCCGGAGAATTGCGGAAGCGAGATTTTAGGCAGTCGGATAGACGACGTTTGAACCGGGGCCTGAGGGGACACGGTGGTCACTCGATCGGCACCAACGAACTTTTCGTACCGCCCGATTACCGCGAAGCGCATCTGATCGAAATTCAGGCGGATAGCATCTTCTACGGTGAACTCCTCATCCGAGGCGTTTTGAATTATTTTGAGATGTGTTGTCTCAAAATCCTCGACTAACCTAGACACGGTGGGGTATCGAACGAGAAAACTCGGTCTCTGCGCGACATTCTCCACCGCGAGCATTGAGAGATCATGAATCTCCCTCATTCTCCGCACGCACAACTCGCGCTTAGTTCTCTGGGCCCCACTCATGATGAATGGGAACGGTGATCAACGAAACGACACCAAGCGCAAGCAAACAAGACTCAAGCACGATAGCTATCCGATAACGAAAGATTAATTACAGGAAAATGGTCGCGAGAATATATATTTTCAATAATGTAATCTAAAAATAATAGCAGTATGAATGCGTCAATAAACCTGTTACGACTCGCGGTATACGACGCGAGACTGTGCTGCGTGCTATCTCACGACACGCGCTATGAGATATACGACACGACAATGTGTCGCGGACGGCGCTACGACACGCGGTATACGACACAGGATGTGTAGCGCGCGGTGCTACGACGCGTGGTATGTGACACCACGACTACGGCATACGACGCGAGCACAATCTACGTCACCAGCGATTACTTACGACAAGATATACGACTCGAGCAACTATACGACATGAGATATACGACTCGAGCAACTATACGACATGAGCCGTACGACGCGAGCAACTATACGACAAGATATACGACGCGAGCGACCATACGACAAGATATACGACTCGAGCGACCATACGACAAGATATACGACTCGAGCAACTATACGACTAGATATACGACTCGAGCAACTATACGACATGAGCCATACGACGCGAGCAACTATACGACATAAGCGCTTAGTACGACAACAATTATTCGAACTTTTACAAGAGCGCTAAATGTTCAATATTCGGAACCAGTGCCGACAAATAGTCTTCGATCGATGGCAGATATGTTATAAGAATTCCGACGTTCGGAATAATATGTTTTCGAGTCGCACCAAAATAGACTCCGCAACAGCGAGGACAATGGGTCTCGCAACTGTTGAGCGCGAGTCTATGTAGAAAAAACTGTGTACGCGCGGCCCGGCTCGCGACCGAGCGTCAAGGCCGCCGACAAACAGGCGAAACGTATGGCTTGCCCGAGAATATTCTAGATTTGAATATTTCGGGTATTATATTTTAATAATTACTACTCGACTAACTATAATAATTATTATTATTATTTGTAATAATTCACGACTAATGCAGATAACGACAATGGCACGTGTTACGACAAGCGAGAATACGGGCGAGTATTCTCGTCGCGAAGCGAAACCAAAGAATTGCGAACGAGAGATATCGCGCGAAACGAAACTAGAGATTATTAACACGCCACGCGTTACTGCAATGCGCGACTACAAAAGCGAACGAAATTAACGATTTTACGAAACGAAGAGCGAGAGGTCGGCGGTAATTTGCTAACGCGAATATCCGGCTCGAAGGACCAATGAACGGGGGGGGTGTAAGACCGTCCCCGGAGGCGAGATTTTCTATACTCAAAGGACCAGAGGGGGGGTAATTATAATCCCCCTCACGACTAAATTAACGAAATAGGCAAAAAATGCAAAACGAAAACGAACGAAATGCGCATGCAACGAAAAGCGAAGCGACTCACCGTTCGGGCGCCCGTCGTCTCCCGGTTGACTCCGACTCTCGTCCGTCCTCGCCGTATTCCACGTGGCCAAGCTCTGCCGGTCCGGCATGCAGGCGGATGCAGTGGGGTTGCAGGCAGCAAGCAGGCACAGGTGCAAGGCGTAATAAAGCGGGCACAAGCAGGCACAAGCAGGCGAAATCACGAGCAAGCAAGGCAGGCGAAAGATCGGTCCCCAAGAGTGAGGGGAAGATCGCGGTCGGACGTCCGAAACTTCGTGCGCGTTCGAAAGCTCCTTATGAGCGTCTTGACGATGAGAGTGTCTGGTGGTGAGTGAGTGCTCGCGGTCCTGAAACGTGCCGCGAGCGAGTACTTGCTCCCCTTTTTGGGGGTAATAGCTGCCGTCGGTGGATCAACGATGGCAGCACCAATTGGTGAGTCGCATGATTCAAAATTGTCCCGATCGCGATCCACCGACGTCCCGCGAGTATTAACAATAACTACTAATAATAATCAAATGCAATTAATACAAAATAAACAAGAACAATTAATCAAATTAAACAAGACAAATTAATCAAATATATATACAAGGCGATACGCCGAACAATATCTCTTAGACTATAAGAGATACGGGGCTAATGTATAGGGCCAAAAGTGTGCAGCGCGTCGAAAGCTCTAAGGCTTCACCGGTCCCGTAGCTCTATTCCGTCAGAGAAAACGAAGAAACACAAAAATTCATTATTTCGTTGATATCTCTTAAACTATAAGAGATACGGGGCTAATGTATACTACCAAATGTGTTTTGCGCGTCGAAAACTATAAGGATTCACCGGTCCCGTAGCTCTATTAAGTCAGAGAAGACGTAGAAACACAAAAATTCATTATTTCGTTGATGTCTCTTAAACTTTAAGAGATACGGGGCTAATGTATAGGACCAAGAGTGTGCAGCGCGTCGAAAGCTATAAGGCTTCACCGGTCCCGCAGCTCTATTCTGCCAGAGAAGACGTAGAAACACAAAAATACATTATTTCGTTGATATACCTTAAACTATAAGAGATACGCTAATGTGCACAACCAAAAGTGTGCAGCGCGTCGAAATCTTTGAAGCTTCGCCGGTCCCGTAGCTCTATTCCGTCAGAGAAGACGTAGAAACACAAAAATCCATTATTTCTTTGATATCTCTTAAACTATAAGAGAAACGGGGCTAATGTATAGGACCAAATGTGTGCAAACGCGTCAAAAAATATAAAGCTTCACCGGTCCCGTACCTCTATTCCGTCAGAGAAGACGTAGAAACACAAAAATCCATTATTTCGTTGATATCTTTTATACTATAAGAGGTACGGGGCTAATGTATACGACCAAAATTGTGCAGCGCGTCGAAAGTCATAAGGCTTCAACGGACCCGCAGCTCTGTTCCGTCAGAGAAGACGTAGAAACACATATAAATCCATTATTTCGTTGATATATAGTAGTGATAATATGAGAGTTCTGGATCGGAGCTCCGAGGGGGGTGAGGGGCGGGGGGGTAATCGAGTGGCGAGGGAGATGACGTCACGTGAAGGGAGGGGTTTGATGCATCCGTGCCAGAGGGGGGGGGGGGGTTGGATGTTTACAAGCGGCGTCTCGTGTTACAAAGGATGGCGTGGGGGGGTTGACGTCACGCGGGGGAGGGGTGCCGCGTTAGGGCCGCGTAGGGTCCGCGCGGGGGAGGGGTACCGTGCCGCCGCCCGCCGCCGCGCCGCCGCCCGCGTTCGCGTTCGCGCTCCCGTTCGCGGGAAAATCCGCGTTTTCAAAAAAACGCTATCCTACCTTAATTTGTCGGACGCCCGTGTCCGCGCCCGACGGAACGATGCCCGAGCTGCAATCGTTATCGCTTATGACCAGACTCTGTATAGAGGGTCACTATGTGTGACTAAGCAGTGGTAAGTCGGTCAGTAGGTCAGTTATTGTAATCGGAGGGTTACGATATCGCCTCTTTTCGCGTTCTCTCTACCCATCCCATTCGCTTTCTTTCGTTCGCGCATCATACGCTTGGTATTTAAATGTTAATATTCTAATAAGGAACAGATGAGGAGGATGTGGAAGGAAAAGTAAATAAGTAAAAAAAAATATATTAGATATATGTTATACATTTATTCATGTTGATCTACTACATCAAAAGGTTTCTCTCTCGATGCAGCATACATAATGTCATCCATAGCATACGCTATTAGTTCGCAATCTACAATTGACGTTTGGTCGTAATAGTAATTGCTGTGCAAGAAACTAACTGCGTCGCATTTTTCGGTAATACGATTTTTTCGTAGAATATTTGCAAACTCGATGAACTTCTTATCTGCCTCTCTCGCAAATTGATATAGCAAGAGGCGTACATGCTTGACGCAGTGTTCGAGTTCGAAGAAAAACATATTAATAGTTGCAGGTTTCATGTACAAATAATTATTGCGCGATGACAATTTTACAAGTTTATCATCACGCATTTGTACAACTTCGAGTATTAGATCTTGAATAGTCAGCGACTGACCGACAGCTGACTGCACGAGTCGCTCGATATCCGTGCGTCTATCGATGAGCTTCCTCCACGTGTAATGAAGCATCGTGATGTGATTTCCTCGGTTGTCACCAAGGACCAATTCGACAAAGGAATCGTGTGGAGGTTTCAGGATGACCCCAATGTCCAAATATTTGTAAGCTGTACGTGTCAATGCGTATCGTCTGTTGAGTATACGCACCGCACGACGCTCCAACGAAGTGCTGTAGAAAAAAAATAACAATGAGTTTTAAAATAATAATAAAATTGGAAAAATTATAAAATAGAAGACTCTATAAATAAACAAAACTTACTTGTTCTCACTCGATGGAGTTGCAGCTTCGGGAATCGGCACGTAATAATTCATGCATACGCCACCACTGTTGCTTCCCGCAGCGGAGTACATTTTTCACTCTCGGTTATGACAAGTCGACCGTTTGTACAAACGGTTGATACAAGACTGAACCGATCGCATAAAATTAACGGAGCGTATACGCGGCAACACCCTACCCCTTTTTTAAAAAATGACGTGGTGGGGGATTAATGCTTCTAGAACGTATTCTAAGAAAAGGTGTTTATCAAGGTTTTGAGCGAACGTGTTGGGACATGTTTCACTGCATCATTCGGTTATGACGTCGCTTAATGCGAAGCAAACGCATTGTTCAGGCGGATTAAATATGTAAACAATATCCACGATTAAATATCGGAGATAAAAAATGTTTTGTCTCGATGAAAATGATTTAACCGTCGCGGTGTCGCGGTCATGATCATCATTTTTTGGACATGTAGAACATGTCCTGTTAAATAAATACATTCTAAGAAATTAATAAATAATTATTTACATATTAATATGAAACAAGTTTTTAAATAAAATACCTTCTTATGCACACTTAAAAAAGAACATTCTTGTATTAAAACTATCTTTATTTTTGAAATAGTATATGTTTAAATGAGATTACATAGTCTTAGACAAGGATAACTTGCTTACATGAAAAATTTGTATAGTTATATCAAGAAGAGTATATTCTTATTATTCAATAATAATTTTTTCTTAATTTAAAAAGAAAAAATATCGAATAGAAAATATAATTATCAAAATAATCATATTATACACTTGATATAACTATTATAATTGTTGCAATCCGAACTCGTGACGATTGCCACAGTATAATGAAAATAGGAAATCGGTTACCATAGTATTATTAAAATAGGAAGTCGCGAGTTAAACAGGAAACCGCGAGTCAGCATAACAGCTGACTGCGCGGCCAGACTCTCTACCGAGAACCGACGCGACCTAGAGAGGTTCGCGGAACGCTGACCGCGCAGGGACCCTGAACCGATCCCGCTTGACGACAATACGGAATAAATAGAGCGGAGGACAGGGATCGGGAGGGCAGTTCAGAGTCAGAGTCAGTGACAGATTGTTACGCGTATTATGTATAAGACCTTTGTAAGATTTAAAGATCAGTGAATTTATTAAAGAATATCTAAAAGTCATATTAGAGTCTGTGATTTCTCCCGACGACTTCCCCGCGGACAGCGATCCCAATACTCGTGCACGGAGCGGCACAACATTTCTGGTGGCAGCGGTGGGATCCAGCGGCAACGGAGTCCAGGAAGTCCAGACATCTGTAAGGTGACCAAAATCGTCAGACAGTGCAGACATCCCAAGAGGAAGCACAGCAGAACGATAAGCAGAGAGAGAAACACCGGTAGCAGCCGACGAGGGACATCAACGGAGACTTGAAACCCGAGAAGGCGCCGACCTACCGCACGTGACTCACTGACAGGCCAGCAGCGCAACGAAAGCAGCATGCGGTTAACGACACTAATGTAAGTCGAGAATAAGCACATTATTGTAAAGCATAACAGAAACACTTGTAAAATCGGTAAATGTCGGAGGGCGAAAAAAATCGTCCAGTCGAGCGAAACGAATCGTGGCTCCACAGCGAAGAGTCACGACGCGCGCGTAGAAATAAACCCGTGCGTACCGAAACAGTAGACAAACGCGATACGCGAGATAGCGTGCCCCGAAACCTAGACGCGGAATTTTCGAGGGATAGCGAGTCCAAAACCGAATTTTACGTGGAACGCGAATTTGACTTTGACGATCTAGACACAACTGTCGTGCAACATCACTGCCCCGAGGATCATTTATTAGATCCTACATACGAGTTTTATTTCTCAGAAAACTCGACCCGCACGAACAGTAAAATCTCGCACCGACGAGAATACTCGCTAACCTCCTACGATAGTAGCGAGTTTAATCCCGAAGAATACTACTCTGCGTCAAAAGACGTAAATCAAATAGAAATGGCGGAAACAAAAGCCGAAAATCAACGCGAAAGCAATGAGGGAGAATTGTCACAAAAGAAAACAACGTCACATAAAAACGAAACGGATACGGTATTAAAGGAAATATTACGCGGAATTCAGGCACTATAGGCTCGTGTAAACCATTTAGAAACGGCAAATCTCGATCGCCGCGAACAACGCAAGCAAACCAATATTCCGTCCGACGTCACGTACGGACGAACGTCGTACGATATCCGAAACCAAGCGGAACGCGCAGTCGGATATCTAAGTTTAAAAGAGGCCCGGGGCATGATACCCGAGTTCGACGGAGCCTCTAATAAATTACAGGAATTTTTGAGCGCCGCGACGTACACGATGAAAAATATACACCCGATCGAGGAAGAAACATTACTGGAAGCCGTGCTATGCACAAAGTTAAAAAGTCGAGCCATGTTAGATTTTTAAACACGGGAAATCCGAGACTTCGCACAATTTAAAAGAGAGTTAGAAGTCAGTTATTTAAGTCGAAAGAGCACGACGCATCTACAATTAAATTTCAACACATTAAAGCAAAAACCCGGAGAAAGCGCAAGAGAGTTCGGTCTAAGAACCGATAACCTGGCAATGGAGCTATTTGATTCAATGATCGAGGGTAAAACTCATACGGTCGAAAGCAAGCGTACAATATTAGAAACTATACAACAGCAAGCGCTACAAAATTTTCAACTGGGGTTACGTGACGAGATAAAACTAATCGTTCGAGCGCAGCATTTTGCTACTTTGCAGGAACCAATAGCAGAGGCGAGCGCGGAAGAGAAAGTAAACGGACCGAGCGGAAATCCGCCGCGTTTCCGAAATAATTTTTATTCCCCGCAAACGCGCGAAAATAAATCGGAAATTGAGTGTTACAAATGCGGCAAGTACGGACATCACGGACGCGAGTGCCGTACTGGCCGTTACACTAACCGCTTCCCATTACCGAAACCCGAGAAAACATCCCGCGTTAATATACCGTAGAGAAATATTGCAATTATTGTTAAAAAACCGGTCACTTACGCGAGGATTGTTGGCTGCTCAATGGTAAGCCGAAAAGGGAACGAATTAATCCCGACAGACAGGGCGGAGCGCGAGGGAAAAATAATCAGTACGGCGCGAACACATTTAAAAGGAAAACTCGTAATAAGTCCCCGCCGAGTAGCGATGAGGAAGATAAAGACAAGACAAAGCCGCGTCGACTGGCAATCGAATCCCAGATTTCTCATATGGCAGACAAGCCGCGAGAACATGCAGGACTAGATTTAGTCACTGTGCCAATAAAGGAGGCAAAGAGAGAAAAAGCGAGCTTGTTGTTCGACACAGGAGCGCAAATGTCCATAATAAAAGCAAAGCATTTGAAGGAAGATACATTGATAGAAGATGAGAAAATAACAATTACAGGCGTAACAGGCCATGAAGCGCGAACGCTTGGTAAAATCAACGCTACAACTGACTTAAAAGACCGACAAATCAAGCATACGATGCATGTGGTCAAAAATGATTTCCCGATCGACTATGACGGGATATTAGGAGTCGATTTCATTAAGAAACACCAAGCTTCTTACAGTTACAAGACCAATCAAATTAATATAGGTCAAAACATCCTGAGATTATATCCGTACAGACGGCTGACTCTAAAACCGCGTAGCGAAACGATCATACAAGTCGCTACGGATAAAAACGGCATGGGCATAATACAAGCAGAGGAAACTGCACCCGGAGTTTTTATAGGCAACTGCCTAGTGCAACCGGAAAATTTCTTATGCCCAGTAAGTATACTAAATACTACCGAAAGGACGGTAGAATTGCTGATGCCTCAAATGAAAATGGAGGAACTCAGCCAGGATGAACCAACAAAAATAAATACGGTTCAAATAGAAAATAAGAACGAATCGATACCGCGTAGCGAGAGAGTAAAGAAATTGCTACGCACGAAACACCTAAATGAGGAAGAAAAGAAATCAATTGTAGAAATCTGCAGAGATTATAGCGACGTGCTGCACTTAGAAGGAGAACCGCTGACGTGCACCGATATCGTCGCGCATCAGATTACAACGAAGGCGGATAGCGCACCGGTCAACGTTCGACCGTACCGCTTGCCAGAGAAGCACAAAGACGAAGTTAATCGGCAAGTAGGTGAAATGTTAAAGAACAAAATTATCCGGCCCAGCACGAGCCAATGGAATGCGCCGTTGCTGGTAGTGCCGAAAAAAACAGACGCATCTGGAAAGAAAAAATTAAGAATTGTTATAGACTTTCAAAAATTAAACGATTTAACAATCGGAAACTCCTTCCCAATACCAAACAGATATATTAGATCAATTGGGAAACGCAAAGTACTTTACAACATTAGATCTCGCCTCGGGATACCACCAAATTCCGATGGACGAGAACGATAAAGAGAAAACGGCATTTTCTACACCATATGGGCATTATGAGTATAATAGAATGCCTTTCGGGTTGAAAAATGCCCCGTCGACGTTCCAACGAACGATAACCGCGGTATTAGCCGGTCTATTAGGTTTGAAATGCCTCGTGTACTTAGATGACATAATAGTGTATGGAGCAAGCCTACAAGAGCACAATAAGAGGCTCATAGAAGTTTTGAAACGACTGCGGAAATATAATCTCAAATTACAGCCCGACAAGTGTGAATTCCTTCGCAAAGAGGTCACATATCTCGGACATGTGATAACTGAAAACGGAATCTCGCCGGACCCAACTAGTCCAGTCAAAATACGATTAGACCTAGAAAAAATTGCAACACAAGGTTTTATTACGTCATTGTGTTCAGAAAAATATACTGAACAACATATCCAAATTCCGCCATTTTCCGCTATCTTTAAGTATGTTTTTCATTAACAATTTATAAACAAATTCGTTTTTCTCCACAAATACGATAAATTTCGAAATTTTTGTAGAGATCAAAGTTGTAGAACAGACAAATATCTACAAAAAATGTTATATAAGTTTTTTTCGTACAAGCAATACTTTTCACGTAATAAATTTTGCAAGATATACGCTGCGCGGTAAATGTACGGAGCGCGCTGACAGACGTCAAATAAATTGAAGCGTCGCACGCGCGCACAAAAAATGTCATATCTTTTGAACAAATCATTGTACAGAAATGATCAAAGAATTGTTGAAAAGCTGAAACTTTCAGCTTTTTAATGCGATTTGGTTCGTTATTCTACGACAATTTTTGAAAATTCTACGATGGTTTAAACAAATTGTTACATGCATTTTTTGCCTTTTTTCATAAAATCAGCCACAAGTAGGTTCCAAATTGTTTAAAAAAAAAAAACGCCAGCAGGATATTACAGTATATACTTTATACTTTGACCCTACTAGAGGAAAAAAATTTTTTTCTTTAAAATCAAGCTATTGACATTTTCAGTAATTTTTAAAATTTTTGATGAAACGTTAATATTAAAATCGCATATTTACATAAATAAATAAAAATGAGAAATATTACGATATAGAACCTAAAAGTAGACATTTCAAGCTTTTGATTGCTTTTTTTAAAATTTTTCTAGCACAATTTTTTGCCAACTTATGACGATTTTAATTTTAACGTTTTATCAAAAATTTAAAAAATTACTAAAAATGTCAATAGCTTGATTTTAAAGAAAAAAATTTTTGTAATTTTTTTCCTCTGGTAGGGTCAAAGTATGAAGTATATACTGTAATATCCTGCTGGCGTTTTTTTTTAAACAATTTGGAACCTACTTGTGGCTGATTTTATTAAAAAAAGGCAAAAAATGCATGTAACAATTTGTTTAAACCATCGTAGAATTTTCAAAAATTGTCGTAGAATAACGAACCAAATCGCATTAAAAAGCTGAAAGTTTCAGCTTTTCAACGATTCTTTGATCATTTTTGTACGATGATTTGTTCAAAAGATATGACATTTTTTGTGCGCGCGTGCGACGCTTCAATTTATTTGACGTCTGTCAGCGCGCTCCGTACATTTACCGCGCAGCGTATATCTTGCAAAATTTATTACGTGAAAAGTATTGCTTGTACGAAAAAAACTTATATAACATTTTTTGTAGATATTTGTCTTTTCTACAACTTTGATCTCTACAAAAATTTCGAAATTTATCGTATTTGTGGAGAAAAACGAATTTGTTTATAAATTGTTAATAAAAAACATACTTAAAAATAGCGAAAAATGGCGGAATTTGGATATGTTGTTCAGTATATTTTTCTGAACACAATAACGTAATAAAACCTTGTGTTGGAATTTTTTTCTAGGTACCCCCCTTTTTTTCCGTATTTTGACTGGACTAAACGAAACTAGAGGCCGTAAAGAGATTCGAAACACCTGTTAAAGTACAGGACATCCAGTCGTTCATAGGTTTAGCTGGATATTACCGTAGATTTATAAAAGACTTTTCAGCGATTGCTAAACCACTAACTAAACTAACGAAAAAGGACGTAAAATTTGTATGGACACAAGAGCAGCAAAACGCTTTTGAGATATTGAAAGAAAAGCTCATTACAGCACCGGTATTAAAATACCCGGATTTTGAGCAAGAGTTTGTAGTGACGACCGATGCGTCAAATTACGCAATCGGAGCGATACTATCACAAGGGAAGATCGGTGAAGATCAACCCGTGGCGTATGCTAGCCGAGTATTAAACAAAGCGGAAATGAACTATAGCACAACGGAGAAAGAGTTACTAGCCATAGTATGGGCGGTGAAGCATTTCCGACCATACCTATATGGAACAAAATTCACAATAGTAACGGATCACAAGTCTTTAGTGTGGTTATTTAACGTCAATGACCCAGGATCACGATTGATTCGTTGGAGGCTAAAATTAGAAGAATATGACTACACAATCGTGCATAAGGCCGGTCAAGCGAACAGAAACGCTGACGCGCTAAGTCGGTACGTACCCGCCGACATTAATGGGATAGAGAAGGACGAAAGAGATAACACGAACGTCGAAAGACGATATACCGAAGAGGAGAAACGACGAATACTTTATGAATATCATGATGCACCGATAGGAGGGCATCAAGGAGTAGAACGCACGATAAACCGAATTCGATTAACGCATAATTGGAGAGGACTAACGAAAGATGTCAAAAACTATATCTCCAAGTGCGAATTATGCCAGAAAAATAAATTGTCGCGAAAAATTAAAGCACCCTTAATAACAAAGGACAAGGCAACGGACAGACGTTAATGACGTAGTAAAATTCAAAAAGGTTGTAACAAACCCAATGGAAATTTTGGAACTAAGCAGAAAATTAGGAGAAATAAATACCGAGTTAACAACAGACGACGTAGATATACATAAATACACAACGTACCCGATAATCTCAGGCTTCACGGGAACAGCGATAATTATTATATGTTTAGCCATATTATATGTAACAAAAAGAATTAAAAATAAAACGGGATTACCCATAAACTTAAACCTAAATCCCATGCGTAAGCCTAAGATTATCCAAGAACATACATACAACACGGCAAGCGGCCGAAGCGCACTCGACGCAAGCAAAACAGCGAAAAGAGAAAGCGACACCGCGATATTATACTGAACAACGACTAGATGTAAGATGCCATTGTAAACTAGATGTAAGAGACCATTGTAAAAGAAAACTTACCTCTAGAATTAAGATAAGATAAGAATAAAGATAGGATAAAATCTGCAAAATACGAGAAACTCCGACCATAGTTTCTCTCTTTCCAAAGAGGGAGGAATGTTGCAATCCGAACTCGTGACGATTGCCACAGTATAATGAAAATAGGAAATCGATTACCATAGTATTATTAAAATAGGAAGTCGCGAGTTAAACAGGAAACCGCGAGTCAGCATAACAGCTGACTGCGCGGCCAGACTCTCTACCGAGAACCGACGCGACCTAGAGAGGTTCGCAAAACGCTGACCGCGCAGGGACCCTGAACCAATCCCGCTTGACGACGATACGGAATAAATAGAGCGGAGGACAGGGATCGGGAGGGCAGTTCAGAGTCAGAGTCAGTGACAGATTGTTACGCGTATTAAGTATAAGACCTTTGTAAGATTTAAAGATCAATAAATTTATTAAAGAATATCTAAAAGTCATATTAGAGTCTGTGATTTCTCCCGACGACTTCCCCGCGGACAGCGATCCCAATACTCGTGCACGGAGCGGCACAACATAATATTGAAATAAGAATATAATATTTTAGTCAATTTTAA
>JASTWR010001205.1:0-53045 GCA_030770355.1 Harpagoxenus sublaevis
TTTGTATATGTTTTCTATCTTCTGACATACGTGGAATAGATTTAGGCCGTTGGTTTCGCCATGTTCCGACAGGTTCATAATCTGAACAACTTCGTACAAGTGTATGGAAATGATCCATATGATCGTCCGTAATCCATTGACCTTGAGTAATTATGTCTTTTTCTTTAGGCTTTAAAATAACTTTATTTGCTAAATTCCGTTTGGATCGCTGTCGCATTGTAGCGCGATTGTCTAAATCCTGTTCCTCTGCACGAGGTTTTGTAGCATAATCACTTTGCAAATGTGTCTTTGTACATTTAGCAATCGCTTCAGTCTCTGTCGCTTTCATTACCACTAATGGAAGTACTTTTTGAGAAATACCACATTGTGAATCTTCAACACGATTATTTGGTAAATTTTGTTCGCATTCTTGTCGCTTTGTAGGGCGATTTTCTGAATCATGTTTCTCTGCACGACGTTTTTTTGCGCAATTTCTTTGAAAATGTCTGCTCATACGTTGAGCAGTCGCTTTAGCCTCTCTATCTCTTATTACTGCTAATGGAAGTACTTTTTGAGGATTAGCACATTGCGAATCCTGAGGAAAATGTTCAATAATATTATTTTCCAACATTTGTACCAAATGTGAACGCATTAACCTCTGTTCGTACTTTACTTTGTCAGGTTTAATATTGAATAACAATGAAGTCGCAAAAGCAATAGCAAAAACACCACAATCGTCAGTGTTTGGTTGATGTTGCACAGTAGGAAATTTGACAGGCTGTTTCTTAAAGTCATATGTTGGAAATAATTTTTTTAAGAATTCCTTATGATGTTCGTGCAATTCTTTTTTATTTTGTGAATCATAGATATATATATTTTTTCTATCGTAATAGCTGCATACCCAATGTCCATTTACATTTCTCTTTTTTGGATCTGTACATTTTAATGGAGCTGACGAACTATGCAATATTTGTATATGTTTTCTATCTTCTGATATCTCTTGAATAAATTCAGGCAATTGAATTTGCCATGTTTCAGCAAGTTCATAATTTGAACAACTTCGTAAAAGTATATAGAAATAATACATTATATCGTCCGTAATCCATTTGCCTCGAGTAATTAAATTTTTTTCTTCAGGCTTTAAAATAATATCTTTTGTCTTGAGGGACATTTTATTTAAAATAATTTTATTTAAAATAAGCGGATAATAAATAGCAGTCTTTTGCAGGCGCACAGCACCCGGTTTTTTGTAAGCTCACAGTAACTGTTTTTCTTTTGTAGGCGCACAGCACCCGTTTCTTTGTAGGCGCACAGCACCCTTTCTTTGCAGGCGCACAGCACCCGTTTCTTTGTAGGCGCACAGCACCCGATCTTTGCAGGCGCACAGCACCCGTTTCTTTGTAGGCGCACAGCACCCTTTCTTTGCAGGCGCACAGCACCCGTTTCTTTGTAGGCGCACAGCACCCTTTCTTTGCAGGCGCACAGCACCCGTTTCTTTGTAGGCGCACAGCACCCGATCTTTGCAGGCGCACAGCACCCGTTCTGTTTATAGGCGCACAGCACCCGTTTCTTTGTAGGCGCACAGCACCCGATCTTTGCAGGCGCACAGTACCCGATATTTGCAGGCGCACAGCACCCTTGCATTTGCACACAGAACTCGTTTTATGCAGATGCACAGTACCCTTGTATCACCACACAACCGTATTATATAAGTAATGAAAAAAAAAATATACTTACCTTACCAGAAGGAATTCTGCTGGAATCCTTGTAAATCCTATACAAATAAGAAAATAAAGCATTGTAGAGAATTTAAACAACTGTATCCATTCAGTGGAATAACCGGTGAAACTACTATTTAGGGGACCCACTTCCAGTGACCTTGACCTTGACATATGTTGTCAAGGTTATCATAACCCTACACATTTAAAAGATTTTAGCAATCGCCCGTTTTTTTATTAAAAAGTTATTAACAAAAAAGTGAAACACATAGCAGTTATTTTGAGTATTGAAAGGCATAAACGACTAATATTTATGTGGAAATAATACCTGTATAAATAAAGGAAAGTCATTAAAAGCAGTAAATCGACTGTGACTCACGTGATGGAAGCCCACCCATACAACAATTGATTTATGTTAGGGTTATTATTAATAAGGAACAAGCGACGGGGGGCTAAAACCTTTTGAAATTTACTCAGAAGGGTGACCTTGACAACATATGTCAACAATATGTCAAGGTCATTGGAGGTGGGTCCCCTAAACAGCAATTTTACCGAATGACCATATTAGCACATAGACATAACTTATATAATCCGGTCACTTTATGGAATATTCACACTGCGTCCGATTGCGTCCGATGTTCGACTACGACGATCTGACATCCAATAAAAGAATTTATTATTAGAGACAAAAATTTCCTATTGGATGTCGGATCGTCGTACGTCGAACATCGGACGCAGTGTGAATCCTTCATTAGACTTTTTTTTCGAAAAAAATCCGAGCTAGCTGAATTTTGGTATGTAGCTTTATTTAGTAGTTATAAAAATATATTAAAAATTCCCATCAATCCATTGTGAGCTAAAAATTTTACAGCGAATAATAAGTGTAAAAAATGAGTGTTTAATAAATATCTCCTTATCTATTGATCCTATGACTAAAATAGCTATTACCAAATTTTTAGATTACAAAATTTCCTACAAAAAAGATGCTATACTTTTTCTTCGTACAAGGCACCGTTATCACGTATTATACGACTTACCAAGTTGAAATGTATAGTTTATGAATAATAACACTGTTCAACACCATTTTGCCACATGAGTGTGAATAGTCATTGCCGATGTTTTTTCCCTTCTGAACACGATTTCGTTCAAATTTGACTGTCACTTCGAAATTTTGAGATAAATGGCGTCAAAGAGGTCCAAAACGTCCGTTTTTCTCAAAATTTTGAAGTAATGACCAAAAAATGTTTAAATGAAAGTCGTTTATCTTGGAATTCTGCACAAAAAAGGTCTCTTTTATTTTTTTCGTAGGACTAACCCTTTGGCCGGAAACCGCGTTTGAAGAAAAATAGTTAATTATCTCAAAATTGTGGTGATAGCCAAACTTGAACAACGGATTCGTGTTCAGAAGGCAAAAAAACATCGGAAATGACTATTCACACTCATGTTACAAAATGGTGTTAAACAGTGTTATTATTCATAAACCAATAGACCAACTTGGTAAGTCGTATAATACGTAAAAAGGGTTATTTGTACGAAAAAAATGTATAGGATCTTTATTGTAGGAAATTTTCTAATCTATAAATTTGATAATAACTATTTTACTCATAGGATTAAGAGGTAAGGAGATATGTACTAAAAACTTTATTTTTACACCTATTTGTAACTGCTAAATAAAGCTACATACCAAAATTCAGCTAGCTCGGACTTTTGTCGTGATTTTGGTGTTTTTTAAAGTAAAGTGACTGGACTATTAAGACAATCTTGAAATAACTAACTATGAATTGTAATTTACATCGGCCAGAAAAGGCGTTCAAATTATTATCATCCGAATATTGCGATAAATATCACCACATGCTTCAGTGGTCGAATTAATATGACACCCGACATGAATTGCGGAAGGTTCCAGGTTCGAACCCTGGCTGAGGTATTTTTCGCAATAAATTCTTCAGTTATTTAAAATTAAAATGAAATCAATTTAATCGGGGGGGGGGGGGGGAAGAAGGGTTATAACCCAAAAAGGTGTGTTGTAAGTCTGACAATTCTTGTCAGCGCGCAGTATTGTAGGGTTTGAGGGAAAAAATATGTTTATACATAGAGAAATAATAATAAGCTGCTAAGATCTAAGCTCGGACTGTAATGGCTATATTCTATATTGTGTGTGATTGTATATCTCTATTATATTACTGGAGTAGTACAAGTGCGCGCTAGGCGCGCGCCATTCAGCTTCTTTGTTATATAAAATACTACAAAGCGCGGACTTTGCGCGCGTCATTCATCCTACAGCATTATGTATTTTTTAAATAACGTATACATATTGGTGGGTATAATAGGGGAAAAATAAAAATACTTTTATTATATAAATTTGGTCCAAGCTTTCCATTGACCCTAGTTAGAACTTGATCCGTTCACTAATTATCGAGATCTCAAAATCTCGAGTACTTTCAACATATATATAACTCGTCGCGTCGCGTATATAGAGCCACGGCTGTCTCGCTCCGCGCGCACTTGGCGCGAGACACTACCGTGTCTCTTGATTAATTGTGCAGGTATATACAAAATGTCCTATATTTTAAATGCACCAAACAAGTGTCGAAAAATATAGTAAACAGACAAAAGAGGTCATTTGACGATGATCTTCAATTGACTTTGAATCATGTTCAAAGAGTTATTTAAAGATCAACTTCATTTTTAAAAATGAAAACCCCTACTTTATACTGCATATTCTTGTAGTTAAGTGAAAACATTATAATAGTGAGTGTTTTTATTTTTCCGGAACTCGACTATGCGAATTCTACGACCTTTTAATTTTTGACGAGGAGGTAACCGAGATTTTGTACCGCATGTATTAATTTTTATATTTTTGTTGCGCTGAGGAGGGTCCAAACCAAGGACCGAAACGTTCGCGCATATTGTATGTAAGAAATACATTTTAATTGTCGCTTTAAGATCGGCGTTTCTGGCTCTCATTTGCCTTGTCATTATCAATTTTTTATTTTTCCGCTACGTGCCCTATGAGCGGAGATATTACGATGTAAAACCCGAAGCTGAAAATTTACAATTAAGAAACGTCGTTCTCCGTTTGCTGTGTTTGCCACGGCACAGAGTCGGCGCTAATAGTTCGTAATTTTGTCCCTTTCATATCCTTGCCGTTATGCGGCGCTAATTCTACACATAGAGATGCGTTATAGTTCGATCGATCGATCACATGTGATGTGACATGAGTTACGTGAGTCAAAGTGAGGTGATGATAATGATAGGTGATAGTAATGATAATGATAGTACATCATGATAGGTGATGTAATTTTATTGTCACGCAATATTTAAAACACTTACTTTTTTAATCTTTAACATATATTTAAATGTAAAATATGATCTTTTATTACAAATGTATTTTTTTCGGAATCTAATTGTTAAAAATAATGTTAGCTTCGTGTGTAACAGTTGTAATAATAGTCTCGTTTGAGATCATTTTGTGATGAAATGTTAATATTATTATATAAATATTAATATCTGAAATAAAATTAAAAGAATAAGATTGACATCTTTTATTTACAAATTGTTATTATAGCCTCGATAATATCCATCACATAAAATTTTCATCTCAAGCTGAAATCTTTTATAAGTGAAATGTTAAACTATTAACAAACTTAAAGAGGATATTGCTCAGTTTATTTTAAAAAGAAAAGATTTTATGAACATATGTCCTAAACTGCTTTATTTTCCAAATCAAAAATTTTTAGATGCGCCCCTGGTGTATCTGAAAATGTTTCATCAGTACTGAAATGTAATACCACATGTACGTATACCAAATTTGAATAAAATCTTTGTAAGCATTTTCCAAATTTCCGAAATTGTCATATTTTTTCTTTCAACTTTGACATCCTATATTTTGAAAACGAAGCAGTTTGGAACACATGTTTATAGGACCTTTTCTTCTTAAAATAAGTCAAGGAATATTCCCTTCAAGTTTTTTGTCAACTTAGAAAATACCCTGTATAAAATTTCATCACGAAATGATCTGAGAAGACTATCATTTACTGTTGTCACACGAAGCTTAGAACATCCTGTACAACAATGCAGCTTCCGAGAGACAAATACACCTGTAATAAAAAACAATATTTAACATGTTTGTTCACAAGTAAAATAATAATAGCAATTTTTTAAATACATATCAATAATTATAAAGAACAATAAAACAAATGTCGAAAAGTATAGAAGACAGACAAAAGAGGTCATTTGACGATGACCTTGAATTGACTTTGGATCATGTTCAGAGGGTTATTTGAAAATCAACTTTATTTTTAAAAATAAAAACCTACTTTATACTGCACATTCTTGTAGCTAAATGAAAACACTATAAAGCTATCTTTCGTTAACATTTTTGTAAGATATTTTAAATGTTGTCTTGATATTTCTAATATAAATTATTAAATATCTCAAAGTATTTACTTTTTTACTTTTCAATAACGTTGCCTTCATACTTTTCTACGTAAAATGTAAAAAAAAGATTTGACCGCTTATTGTACACGCAATCAATTTTGGAAATATCAAGACAAAATTGAAATCTTAACGACAGGTAGCTTTTCTGTAGTGTTTTGAAAACGTCTCGACATATTTTAAAAAATAATAAAATTAACCTCGAAATAATCCTCTAAACTTGATCCAAGGTGAAATAAAAGTCATCATCAGATGACACTCCTTAACACCAAACAACTTTTGTCTGAAACGTTTTTCCATATCTTACATATATTTTTCGACATGGCAAATATTTGGAAAAAACGCGTTTAAAATCATATAAATTTCTCGTAAAGTATTCACTTTTCAATGACTTTCCTTTGATACTTTTGTACGTACGATATATACATATATTGGTTTTTACATTTGCAATTTTGTAAAATGAAATGCGTCTGCAAGATGCAATCAATTTTTGTAAAATAATTTTTTCTGTTTTTTTTTACAACAATCGATTTCCTTCATTATTCTACGTATAAAAGTATCAAAGTAAAATAATATTTTATATTAAAAATATTATGACAAAATTTCAAATATCTCATAAAATCTTAATGAAAGAGATCTTTATTATATGTAATAAAAGAATATGTAATAAAAGACGGATGGTTCCATTTAATAAAACATCTAATACATTGACCTTGCCTTGAAAAAGTCACTCAAGGTCAAGTCTACCTGTCCCCCTTGAAACCATGCAACTTTTGTATAAAATATTTTTCTCTAGAACTGTGATATCAAGATATTTCGTCTGTCAAAACACGTTTTGCGCTGACAGTTACTCTCTTAGCACGAAACGAGTTAAGCGAGAGAACTAATCTCAGAACAAATTGTAAACTATCACGCTATATTTAAAACACATTTATAATCATTGACATATATATTTAAATGTAAAATATGATTTATTTATTACCCATACAGTTTATACAGATGTATTTTTTGGAATCTACATTGTTAAAAAGGATGTTAGCTTCGTGTATAACAGTTGCAATAATAGTCTCCTGTAAAATCATTTTGTAATTAAATGTTATTACATAAATATTAATGTTTAAAATTGAATTGAGAGAATAAGATTGGTTAATAGTTTCTTCATAAAAAAATTTTATCTAAGATCTTTTATAAGTTAAATGTTAAACTATTGACAATAAAAATTCTCTATATCAAGCTATCGAGGCTGTAACTTGTAAATAAATCTGCATATCTCACATTATTGTATCTTGTAATATAGTTCTTAATATAAAAATTTCATCCCGAAATAATCTGAGAAGACTATTATTACTATTGTCACACGAAGCTTAAAACATCCTGTCATGCAGCTTCCAAAAGACAAATACATCTGTAATAAAAAATTATATTTAACATTTTTTTTTACAAGTAAAATAATATCGAGACTATTTATGAATCAATGAAATATATTTTCTATTCCACTTGCAAATAAAAATTTAAAATATGATCATTTTTTTTTTTTTTTTTACTAAGTATAACTAAACTTCGTTCTTTTTCTCCATCTATATAATTTTAACTTAGTTACATTTTTTTGGTAACTAGTAACTAATTTAATAGTTACTCTAATAGTTATTTTATATTTTTATTTTATACTTTATATTTTCCCCGGTTAAACTACCAAACTTAAAATATGCGTGTATAGGATCTCAAAACAAAAAAAATTTTCCTCTAGAGGTATACTCGCAAACGCTTTGTTCAAGAGATATTAACTTCTGAAGTTACAAAATTAGGAATGAATAATTTCGAAATAATATAGGTTTATCCTCTTTACTGCTAAACAGTAATCAAAATTAAAATACTTATCCTTTTTACTGTTTTACAGTAACCAAAATTTAAGTATTATATATTTTTTTCAGAATGATAGCTTCTAGCCCAGAGACAAGCGTTGCACCTATCAGTAAAAGAACAAGTGGCTAATTGACATTGTGTGTTTGTTATTCCTTCTCGCACGCTTGCACTAACTTCCGTTTTTGTTATGATTAAAGGTCATTTCATACATTTTTCATACAGACATTTTATACACTTTTTGCTTGAGAACATTCCATTCAAAAAATCTATTGGTGTTAAATCATTTTGAACAAGATATTCATTACTTAAATTTTGATTACTATAAAGCAGTAAAGAGAATAATTATTTTAATTGTGATTACTGTTAAACATTAAAAAGAATATTTATTATAATTTTGATTAATGTTTAGCAATAAAGAAGATTAGAAGATAATGATTATAATTTTGATTACTGTACATTTTGATTACTGTTGAGGATAAACCTACTTTATTTTGAAATTATTTATTTATAATAGTTCTGCAACTTTAAAAGTAAATATCCCTTGAACGAAGTGTTTGTGAGCATACCTCCAGAAGAAAGTTTTTCTTGTTTTGAGATCCTAAACTCATATGTCAAGTTTGGCCGTTTAACCCGGGAACATCCTGTATAAGTTGACATAATATTAAGTATGTAGTACATAATAAATTATTAATTCAGTCAAGTTTGAAATATAGGCTAAAAGTAAACATACATATTGTTATATATAATAATTTAATGTGTAACATACCTCAAGGCACACAAACACGAAGTTGCACACCCACAACTGAATGCCCGTGATACAAGAAATCCTATTAAACACATAAATCTATAAGCTAAAAGAAACAGCAATATCTGGTATAGTTTCTTATAAGATTTTATAATGTGATGACATTGCTGACAACATATTGCCAATAGAAATCAAATAGTATCTGTTATTTTGTACTAAATGTAATTAGAATAAAT
Source organism: Harpagoxenus sublaevis (assembly GCA_030770355.1). NCBI lineage: Eukaryota > Metazoa > Arthropoda > Insecta > Hymenoptera > Formicidae > Harpagoxenus > Harpagoxenus sublaevis. The sequence continues at coordinate 8,979 of JASTWR010001205.1, forward strand.
TATTTAAATTGTTTTGATGGCACATCCTGCTCGGTTTCAATAAAATTAATTTGCGATCAGAATCTGTTAACAAATTTTGTTTTATTTTTACTGGCATTTCACAGACACAATTTGTAAAATTCTTTTCGAATTTATTTTTGGATAAATTAGGCTAAAGGCGCGGATCCAATGGAGATTCGTAAGCCTAACCGCATGTCCGTAACCGTAAAAATCGCCTCCTATCGTCTACAATGGCAGCCTATGTAACGTCCCGAGTCGAAATATAAACCCTCTGAATACCCTGCGTTCACTCGAAGTCCTTTGAAAGAGCACATGCCGCCGTGCTGTGCACTCTGCTTATAACCTATTTGGACTCCACCTTGAGGTTCTGTCATTTCAAGATCACTGCGAAGACCCTCCTCAAACTTCGTCTGAGTATGATCGAACCTCCATTTGTCCTCGTTACAATTCATGGCTTGTGCGATGACTCCACATACCCTCCGTAGGCGTCGTAACGCTCCGCGCTCACTCCGCAGACCCTCCGTACGTTTCATGTATGCTCCGCACTTACTCCACAAACCCTCCGTACGCGTTTTCTATTCTCTGCCCGCTTGTTCTACGGAGCCTCCTCAGGCTCCTTTAGTTATACTCGGATCTTACCACCCTCCGAAAATCCTCCATAGAAGTACTTTATAGAAGTAAAACGTTTCCCAAAATATTAACAAGAGAAATTTATTTATCATATGCAATATATTTGATAAACGGTGTATCTTCGTGCCAAAAACAGGTCAGATTCAGGTATAAAAGGATTACGTCGCAATGGCAAGTTTGAACAATTAAGGTAAAATTTTCGAAATTTCAACGAAATATGTTGTATACTTGTATAACATCACTGAATTTATACAAACCTCTTATGTATTATTTAAATCATAGTAATATGGTAGGCAACTCGTTTTTATAAGTTTTATAATTATATATTTCATATCGTATTTTATGTTATATGTGATACAGTTAATCAAAAGAATATGAATATAATACAAAGATCTCTTATTTTCTTAATATCTGCTTTACTCCAGCTCTGCAGAATTAATTACTTGTCCAATAACCGATTGATTATCAACGTTTATGTGAACGCATACCGATTTAAGAGACGCAACTGGTATAGCAGCAATTATGTTTCCTCGATGACATTTGTGCAAGTGAGACAGCCTGACCCGAAGTTCAGCATCTCCACGGACGTGAAATATACCGTCTTTTACCATTTCCGTAATAATCGCAAAATGCTCTCCATCACACATGCAATGATCACCACAAACACACTCGGAAATTTTTACAAAACAATGAATAACTCCTAGCTTTTCCTCTCGGTTTTTTTCATAGACAACACGCGAAGAGACCGTACTTTCTGCTCTATTGTACATTTCGCCAATAAATAGTTTGCTGTCCTTTAACAGTCTTAAATATGTATGAACATTCTCAAGCGGAAGATTTGAATTCATCAAGGCTTGCTGAATATATAGAGGGAGTCTGAGAATCCGTTTATAGCTGCCCACACTGTAACAACCAACAGCAATTCGTTCACGTATTTTTACCTGGTGTTTAAAATCGGTGGTGAAATCGCGGATTGGCCCTTCTGGTAACTGATCTAGTTTCCTTCTCATTTTTATCAGAAAAATATGTGCAGATGCTATTTGCGATTCTATGTGTGTTGTACCGTGAACTAGTTTTAGTATTTTACCATTGATGTCTTCGTATGGAAAGCATGAGTAGACCCAGAGTGGTCCTAGCCGTCTTACACAGTCAGGTAAATGTAGAATTTGGTGAACATTGATGCTACAGAATTGGAGACCATATAGCGTTGGACATTCTCTTACAAATTCGTGTAACAAACGTTCGGCATCTTCGACATTTTTGGCAGTAACGCATGATGAATTCAAAAGTGAAATACCGCTTACAAGTAGTAAATAATGTCGAAAGTAAATCGGGTTCATGATTCCTTCGAGTATCGCTACAGAATAATAAAAGAACCACATCTTCAATTCTGAAGCTTTCCAATGACAAAGATCCAACACAGTACGTGGCATTCTGTGTATAAACTTGGGTGGCTTTATACAAATTAATCGCGAATCTACGACGCGGGACAATGCACACAGCGAAAACGGTTCACCAGAAAAGCTAGGATCAAACCAAAAGTGAAGCAATCTTTTTACTACACCACAAAAAATACAGTGCATAAAATCGATAGCTATACCCTGAATAAAATCCGGCATCAATTTGGACAAAGCACAAGGGCCTTTTACACCATTAACTGGATGTTGATCTTGTAACGCTTGATTGGCATTTTCAAGAGTTTCAGCTGATGTTCTCATTACCGGATATCTGTTATACGGATATACGCGAGAAGTCCCCCCTGTTGGATGCGTAAAAGATTCACCCTTATCCATGCAATGGTTGCATCCGAATTCACCATTGTACTGTGTCATATTGAGAAATTGGGCTTTCGCGGGTAGGTCACAAGTTCCGGCGAGAACAATTCCCCTTACAGTTATAACATTTTGCCCTGGCAGAGTAATAATTTGTCCTCGAAGAAGTGTTTCAAACTGTGGTCGAAACTTGTACATGAAATGATTCGCGGATGGCTTCTTACTGCCAAACCATAAACCTACAAGAAGGATATTTTCTTTTTTCATCCGAAGTTTATAAGGAAGCTCATTGATTGTTAAGTATACAGGCCACATGCTTATGTGGGACGACTTGAAAACTGGAATTCCGTCTGTATACCATGTAAACGATATATTATTCGGATTGGATAAAAATCCGTTTTGAATGTACTGTTGATACAAACTTCCATCGTAAATATCTCGAAATGAGCTGGGCCGCAGCCCTCCTTCACGATGAAATCGGTGCTGTAAAAGATCCCAGAAACCGTTTCGTTGAAACATCGACGCGAGTTGCTTTATAAATGGCATTTCTATAAAGTAAGAAATGCCCCTATTCGCTTGACATGTTTCGCAGATCGAGTTTTTTGTGGCGAGTGACGTCGTGCACACCAAGCAATAATAATGTTTGGTAAACTTATCTGTCGACCATGAAAAATACTTCTTAAATTTGTACAAGCTGTTTTTCCGAAACGCCTCATTCAAGCAATGTAAATTAATTACAGTGATAATATCTGCAATACTAGTTCCGGTCAAATTATGTTTGAGAACGAGTGATAGAATTAACAACATACTTTGGGCTACCGTAAGAGGTGCCCCAGCGTACAGAGGTCGATTATCGTCGAACTCTTCCTCTTCAGCAGCCGCAAAATTGTTATCGCCATCACTCGCGTTCTCATCGTTATTCTCTTCAATTTCTTCATTTTCATGATCATCAACTTCTTCGTCTTCGGGTTCTTCAAATATGCGATTATTTCCGGCTATATCATCTTGTTCGTTTTCACCTTCGTCTTGAGTACTCGCATACTGTAATATATTTTCGTCTGTCGAAACACCCTCCGAATCCGACGAGTTGCTGATGTCCGCAGTGTTCTGACGTTCTACGTCTGCCAAAAGTTGATGAGTTGCATGTCGCAAGAGCCTAAAGTGTAAACAAAATATAATTATTAAATTATTATACGAAAATCAACATTAATAACTTAAGTTATTGGGGAAAAAATTGCGAAGTATTATTTAACAGAGATTAGACTATTAACTTGTGAAAGTAAAAAAATTACTCACGCAGGCCTGCACCAGTTAAGACTGTTCGTAGCTTGAACTGGACCTTGATTCAATGAATGCTCCGCACAAGTTTGCTCCGTAGGAGTTCGCTCTGCAGGAGAATTGATTTCTCGACTCTCCTTCAACAGGCCATTTTGGCAACCCGAAGTACTGGGAACAGGGTTTTCACAGACTGCGCTGTTCTCGAATCTGAAGTTCACGATAAATAATAATATTAATTAGGATTAAATTTAATTATAGCTTAGTTGACACGTTTCTAAAATACTTAATTTGTGAAGGAGCAGAACAGTACTCAAACAGATTATAAACATCTTACCGTATCAATAAGTTTTGGCCTGAAGTTTTCACATTTTCCGGTTGATTTTCAGCATTCACATTTTCGTTCTCAAATCTATTTAATTTAGTTTTTTTTGCTAACAGGTATTTACCTTTACGAGAACGATCACGAAAAGGTTTTCTGATCATAACTGTCAACATTAATTAATATAAACATTTTAAATATAAATTATAACTAATTTTAATAAAAATAATATCACATTATAAATTATAATAATATCTATTAATTAAATAAATTTACAATTAAATTAAATTAATAAACGCAATTTACGGTCTAGCATGGATCTTATTAGCTTGAAACCATTTTCATGTGTGATACATATTAATTTTTCCAACATTAGAAAACTGCGCGCCGACTGGATTTGTCAGACTTTTTACACAGCTTTTGTTGGAGTAAAAATTCCCTCCCTCCCCCCTTTTAGTTAAATCGATCGATTTAACTAAAAGGGGGGAGGGAGGGAATTTTTACTCCAACAAAAGCTGTGTAAAAAGTCTGACAAATCCAGTCGGCGCGCAGTTTTCTAATGTTGGAAAAATTAATATGTATCACACATGAAAATGGTTTCATGCTAATAAGATCCATGCTAGACCGTAAATTGCGTTTATTAATTTAATTTAATTGTATATCTTAACGGTCGTGTTACTCTTTATTGTAAATAAATTGAATTTATTATTATTAATGTAATCAATTATATTAAGGGAAAACTATTATGATACTCTTCCGTTAAATTTATTACGATAAGATGGCATTCGCGAGAAGTCCGTATGAGTGTGAAAAAGAAGGCGCTATCAGCGACTTCAGACTTCAGACGCGAAAGAGACAGAACTCGCGAATGTAATAGTTGGCAATAAATTTATACAATAAATTAAATTTATCTAAAAAAAATCTACGAACCTGCAAAGTCAAACACGATACTTGAGCTCTCTATGCAATATTGCAGTAAAGAGAAGTTGTATTAAATATTTTTTTAACATCCAAAAGACACGTCGTGATGCTTCACGATAGCAAGTGATGTTATTTATACCGAAGCGTCGGACGCGTAGGTTACGATAGGAAAGAAAGACACGCAGGCAATTGTTTACACCGTTGCCTTGAGTCGCTCTGCACGCGCAGCGCGAGAAAGTGTTGACAAATAGTGACCGCGCATAGCCCAGCGGCGCTGATTCGCGCGGGCTTTGCTGTTAATTGCTACAAGCCCTTGCCGCGAGATCTCTCGCGATACCGCCATACTAGTATATTCGCGACGGAACGCAGACTTGCAGTACTTATATGTCCTAAGAAAGAACATCGCAAGAATCTTTGTCACATCTCTAAGGTAAGTGAAGGTTATATTAAGAATTGAGTATCCCTCGGATACAATAGTGACGGAAAAATATTTATACTCCACAACATTGTATAGGGCTGCGTTCAGAAACATCACCCGAGTGTCCCCGGGTATCATTATATCCTTGTTTAACATTCGGTAAACAACAAGGATAAAATGATACCCGGGGGCCTCGGGTGATGTTTCTGAACACAGCCCAGATCGAGAAGTGCATTTTAATACATGCAACCGTCCTTCGATCTCCAGCGGCAACAGATCGATGCCGGTGTATTCGCTTCGTGCGAATTATTCTTATATATGCAATACTGTGCCATTTGTCATTATTGCCGAGTTATAATTTTTGGTTTATTTAGATATTATTCGTACACACATGACAGAATGCCGAAACCCAAGGTGAAGGAGCAATGGGCTGCTATACTTTGGGAATCGAAAAACAGCGTGAAGAAGAACAAGAAGGGCGAGGCTAAGCTCTGTGACGTTGTCGATCTCACTTGCGTGCCGAAGAAGTATCGCACAGAAGGCTGTGTTGCGTCTCTGAAATGGGTAGACACATCGACAAATAAAATATCGTACCACAAAGCTAAAGTGCTTAAAATCAGCAGTAAGTAAATTTTCTTTGTCTTTATAATTAAAATATAATCTATACATTTACTCTTCGTAATCATTCTTGTGTTAATAAATTTTCGTTACTGCAAAGTTAATTTTTTATATGTATTGATTAGTTCATATGATTGACAGAAACATAAAAGAAATTAGTTAAAAACAAATGTTTCTTCATTTCTTTATTTTTTTATTTAATTAAAACATTTTTTAAGTAATCAATGGTAATATTATAACAAATTAAATTTTTGTAAAATACTTTACAGTAAATCATATGTGAAATAAAATAATTTGCACTTTCCAGAATAAAAAATTAGGAAACATTTGTTTTTATTTAATTTTTAATATTTTCATAATTAACATTTAATAATACAAGTTATTCAATATATTATCATATATTATATTTGGATTAAAATCAAATGTTTCTTTATTTTGCTTCCTCATAGAGGAAGTTTTGTTTTGACTAATTTCGACTATCGAGACAGTTAAAGTAATGAATTTTTCATATTTTTCTTAAGACTTTGGATTGAAGTTCGGACGAAACTAATAATTGAGACTCCCTTTAACAAAGCATGATTTTATCGAACAGAAATTCTGTACAAAGGTTAACGAGACTTATAGATCTACTGGGACTGAATTTGGTGAAAATCGATGGAGTTCAAACTTTTTAAAATTGGTTGATACTTTGGGTGATTGGTTGATAAATTTACGCTAATTTTGAGCAGATAAGCTAGTGTATACATATAGTATTTAAATAAGTTTGTAAAATAGAACTTTGCACATTACTTTTTCATTATTATCCACTTTTCAAAAAACTTCCTCTATGAAGAAACCAAAATCGATCAACATACTTCCTCGTAAATTGTGGCAAATACAAATTGTTTTATGGGATTTACGATTTTTTTGAAAAGTACTTTTGAATTTTTCACGATAAATGTTAGTAAATTATAGCCAGTAAAAGTAAACATACTGTGGTATATTTAGAAAATTCCCTGGTAGACATTTATCTTTATTGAACTTCTATCTCTATCAGAAAAATATGTACTTAAGGAGCTATTCTAATAGTAGTATTATTTTAGGTGATAAAGAGGCTCTGGAATCATTATGCATAAATAGTAACACGGGCAAGATATCAGATCCTTCTGAGAAAATATTCTCATCTGAAGTACTCGACAAAAAGAAAGAGCAGCAACAGGGACAAAAAATAATAAAGACTGCTCAGAACAAAGCCAGTGCTCAGATTGCAACAGACATTGCGAAAGACACTTCGATTTTTGATGACATAAGCATAAACGACACGCGTCCACGATCGTTTGAAACCACACTTTCATTACCTTCGCAAGAAACTCATCCACCACCCACGACCAGCAGCGCATTCTGTGCCTCACTCTCCACTGCGATTGTAAATTCAAATAATTTTTATGCACAATCTCCACTTCCGCCAAAAGAGTCTCGAAGTCCCCAGTATCTGGAGCTACTACCTGCTGGTCCGTCAACAGCAAGTGAATTTGGATGCAAACTCGCTCCAACAGCACTATCAACCCAGGCTTTGCCCTCTTCCAGTTGTCCGAATCCCTCATTTACAGATTCAAATTACACGGCGACATTAAATCCGAGATATTCGCAGCTAGTGACTACATGCTCGCCAGTAGTAACACAAAGTCCGCAATGGTTTCCGAAAATGACTACACCACCTCTGCCACTCTCAACACAGCAGTACTTCGACAAATCAACGGCACAAGAAGTAGGGCAGCCTATACACGGATCAGCTTTACAAGCCTTGCAATCTAGTGAGCCACTTCAATCTTGTTCACAACTTCCTGATTTTTCACAATCCAAATGTACACCAGAAAATGATCCCAGGAATAATAGCGATCGTTCAAAAGACAAGCTTGACAGATTAATCAATATATTATCATATATTATATTTGGATTAAAATCAAATGTTTCTTTATTTTGCTTCCTCATAGAGGAAGTTTTGTTTTGACTAATTTCGACTATCGAGACAGTTAACGTAATAAATCTTTCATATTTTTCTTAAGACTTTCGATTGAAGTTTGGACACAACTAGTAATTGAGACACTATTTAACAAATCATGATTTTATCGAACAGAAATTCTGTATAAAGGTTAACGAGACTTATAGATGTACTGAGACTGAATTTGGTGAGAACTGATGGAGAAGTTCAAACTTTTTAAAATTGGTTGATACTTTGGTTGATTGGTTGATAAATTTACGTTAATTTTGAGCAGATAAGCTAGTGTATACGTATAGTATTTAAATAAGTCTCTAAAATAGAACTTTGCACATTACTTTCTCATTATTATCCATCTTTCAAAAAACTTCTTCTATGAAGAAGCCAAAATCGATCAACATACTTCCTCGTAAATTGTGGCAAATACAAATTGTTTTATGAGATTTACGATTTTTTGTAAAGTTGAATTTTTCACGATAACTGTTAGTAAATTATAGCCAGTAAAAGTAAACATACTGTGATATATTTAGAAAATACCTTGGTAGACATTTATCTTTATTTAACTTCTATCTCTATCAGAAAAATGTGTACTTAAGGAGCTATTCTAATAGTAGTATTATTTTAGGTGATAAAGAGGCTCTGGAATCATTATGCATAAATAGTAACACGGGCAAGACAGATTCAAATTACACGGCGACATTAAATCCGAGATATTCTCAGGTAGTGACTACATGCTCGCCAGTAATGACACAAAGTCCGCAATGGTTTCCGACAATGACTACACCACCTCTGCCACTCTCAACACAGCAGGACTTCGACAAATCAACGGCACAAGAAGTAGGGCAGCCTATACACGAATCAGCTTCACAAGCCTCGCAATCTAGTGAGCCACTGCAATCTTGTTCACAACTTCCTGATTTTTCACAATCCAAATGTATACCAGAAAATGATCCTAGGAATAATAGTGATCGTTTAAAAGACAAGATTGAAAGATTTATGGATGCCTTCATGGCTCTTGCTCCGGAAGGTAAATAGATTATTTTTCTTTCAATCATTGCAGTTACTAATTTCTGCGCTATTTAAAAAAGTACACAGTCTAATTATTAATAATCATGTTTTCTTTTCTTAGTAACTGAATCAACCATCAGATTTTTTGAGTCAGTGGTTACCGCAATGAAGTCGACGTATATATTTGAAAATATTGAAAATATTAAAGCTTCAAAAGAATCTTCTTTTAAGGTAATATTGTTTTTTCCACTAAAAACACAAGATAAGGTAGAAAAAACATTAGAAATTCTTTTATTTCGCCAGTAAATAATTAACCGTAACAAAATTATTAATCGACAACTGGCCATGATGTACATATTTTCCAACTCAGTAACTGCGCGTCGAATTTGTTTTCCGGACTTTAAAACACAGTTTTATTCCTTGTTAGATAGTAAAATCATTAAATTCGAAATCGAATTATTCTAAAGAATTTATTGCGAAAAATATCACCTTAGCCAGGATTCGAACCTGGATCTCCCAACAATCTATGCGGGTGTTCTAATTGGTTAGCAACTAATTGGTTACGACTATGTTTTAAAGTCCGGAAAACCCATTCGGCGCGCAGTTATTAAGTTGGAGATGTACATCATGGCCAGTTGAGTCAAATAATAATTTTGTTACGGTAAAATAGAAACTTTATAAGATTGTGTAAAAATACAATTTTTTGCCTACATTTTTTTATGTTGTTGCAGATTTCCGACTTCTATACATCTCCCGGCAAAGGCAAGGTAAATTGTTTGATGAATATTGATTGTTGCTATTGTTTTGTATATGTTATTATGACAGACGTGATGTAATTTGAGCGAATTTTTATGTAGAAATATATCCTGGAACAAACTTTTATTTTTACGAGGGCATCAAAGCAAATATTATGGATAAATCCAAAGTTTTGGACCAGGAAACCTCAGAGTGTGTCAATCACTGGCCTCTCCTCGTGCGGCATGCATTGATCGAGGTATATGGGAAGAATTTGGCTTCATTTTGTGCAAAAGGCAGCAAAAAAGATGGACGCCCGGGTATCAATGCTCAGTTTTACAAAGCTCTTTACTGTGAGTATCTTTTTGTGCATATATATACAGGATATATGTATAACAGAGCGCCTGTATCAGGCGTTTTTTTAAATGCTTCTTTTCTCGTTGCAGGGTTTAGAGGGGAACAAATAATGGTAAAATCAATTTTTGAAAAAATCAATTTTTTTAAGTCACAAAGTTTATTGCTATTTTTTTAAATAAAATCATATAATTTTTCTTACATAATATAATTCCTCCAGTTATTCTGCAAATAAAAGTATTAAAATAAAGTTACGTAAAAATCAATAGTTTACGAGATATTTTATATTTTATGTTAAAATATGTCAGAATAAAGTATAAAATATCTAAACTATAACTATTATATATATGAGTATATATATATATTATAATTTGCCATTTACATACCACGCCATTATTTATAATTTTAGATTGGGCATGTGACTGGAACGGCGATAAGATTGCTGAAGAGAAGTACATAGACAGTATAAACAAAGCTGCTTACAATAAAAGAAAGGCTTCAAATCAATTAGCTAAGCGAATTTCTAAAATTCCGAAAAAGAACGATGCCGAAGAGACTGTCACCCAGGAGCAACAGAAAATTAAACAAAGGCAGATTTCAATACCGTCTAGTACGCAAGGTCATCCAAAAGTGCTATCCCAGAAGACGGATGTCCAGACGATCTCATCGTGCTCATATAAGGATACAGGCGCACAGATTAATCAGATGAACCATTGGGAAGCTAATATCGCGTAAGACTTGTATATGATATTATTTAGTTAAAAAAGTCTGAACATAATAAAACCCATCTACATAAAATTAAATATTAAAATGTTACCCTCATACATATCAGGTCAAAGATTCCTAATAAAAGTGTCTTATTGTCATGCATCACTTTGTTAATATTAAATAAGGAAAAAGATGTTTGAGACCTCTATGCTTTATCATATTTACTTTTGATTAAATATACATTAATGAATGTATCTTATGTCTTATAACTGGTCTTATTTATTTATATGCGCCTTATTCATTTATATTTCCCGTTCTTCGTAATATTTTTGCGGTGTATGGAAGAGATGTATATTTTTGGTATTTCTCGAATACTAAATTTTAACAACATGAATTACTAATACGAATTATTCAATTTTTAAAAAAATTATACAAAAACATATAAAAATATATATATTTATATATTAAGTGTGTCCACAGATGTTCTTTTCTCTTGTAGAATTTCTGTTTGTATCTACTGGAAAAATAATTAAAAAAAAGAATCTAAAAACAATTAAAGATTATTTTTTCGCATTGCATATCTTATAAAAAAGTGAAGTTTGAGGGAATGAGAAAAATTTGCTCATATATAATTATATATAAATGTAACACTTGTTATATATGATTCTACATGGGCAAATTTTTGTTATTACCTAAAACTTCATTTTTTATAAAAAAAATGCAATGCAAAAATGATCTTTCTAATTATTTTTAGATTCTTCTTTGTATTATTTTTCCTGTATATACGAACAGAGATAATGCAAGAGAAAAAAAAATATGTATGGACATATTCGATATGTAAATCTATATATTTATGTATGTTTTTATATAAAAAAATTTTTACCAGGTAATATCTGTAAAATGTTAGGGTCTAAGAAGGGTTCTCGGTAGCCCCCAAGAATAGATTCTACAGAGGGTATACGAAGGCTTCCGGGAATAGAGTGTACGGAGGATCTATCGAGGGTCTAGCAAAAATATGCTCAGGGTCTAGGGAGGGTATTTCGAGGTTTCATCCAGCCAGCGACTGCGAATCTACGAATTGTAGAGAGGGTGAACGGAGAGTCGCCAGACTCCGCGTAACCTCCGAAGCCGTTAAATGGGTAAAAACTGCCATTGACTGAGTGAATAGAGGGTCGGCAACATAGACAAATGTCCATTATGCGACCCTCCGTTAATTCTCCGTTAATCCGTTAAGGTAATTCTAAGGAGAGTGCAGTATCAGGCGTTACGGAGGGCCTATATTTTTGACTCGGGAGGCTCTTTAACGAACATGGGATAGACTTTACAAATTAAAATTTGCTCGAGATCCGTATCAAATTATTTTGTTTGCGCTTCTAAAATCTAATTTGTGAAAATATCAGATTTTTAATGCCTTGATAATTCGAATTAAAAAAAAGATCTTGTAACTTGACATTTTTAAATACAAATTTTTATACACCTCGGATTTTACACTGATATCAATGAGAAAGGCTCTTTAACGAACATGGGATAGACTTTACAAATTAAAATTTGCTCGAGATCCGTATCAAATTAATTTGTTTGCGCTTCTGAAATCTAATTTGTGAAAATGTCAGATTTTTAATGCCTTGATAGATCGATTTGAAAAAAGATCTTGTAACTTGACATTTTCAAATACAAATTTTTATACAGCTCGGATTTTACACTGATATCGCGGAGCAAGGCTCTTTAACGAACATGGGACAGACTTTACAAATTAATATTTGCTCGAGATCCGTATCAAATTAATTTGTTTGCGCTTTTGAAATCTAATTTGTGAAAATGTCAGATTTTTTATGCCTTGATAATTCGATTTAAAAAAAGGTCTTGTAACTTGACATTTTTAAATACAAATTTTTATACAGCTCGGATTTCACACTGATATCGCGGGGCAAGGCTCTTTAACGAACATGGGATAGACTTTACAAATTAAAATTTGCTCGAGATCCGTATCAAATTAATTTGTTTGCGCTTCTGAAATCTAATTTGTGAAAATGTCAGATTTTTAATGCCTTGATAATTCGATTTAAAGAAAAGATCTTGTAACTTGACATTTTTAAATACAAATTTTTGTACAGCTCGGATTTTACACTGATATCGCGGGGCAAGGCTCTTTAACGAACATGGGATAAACTTTACAAATTAATATTTGCTCGAGATCCGTATCAAATTAATTTGTTTGCGCTTCTGAAATCTAATTTGTGAAAATGTCAGATTTTTAATGCCTTGATAATTCGATTTAAAGAAAAGATCTTGTAACTTGACATTTTTAAATACAAATTTTTATACAGCTCGGATTTTACACTGATATCGCGGAGCAAGGCTCTTTAACGAACATGCACGGAAAAAAAGACTTGGTTGAGATAACAAAAAAAATGGTCGCCTCGACCAAGTGCCTTGGTTATATATGCGCCAGCTGATTTCTTGGTTACATATACCAACGGCACTTGGTTAGACTGCCGTAGTTGGAGCAACCAATAGTACTTGGTTGGACCATCCAAGAGAAATTGGTAACCTCAAGCGTCACGTGACCATGTGACTTGGTCGCTCTAACCTATTGTTTTGGTTGACTTTACTAAGTTAGTTGGTTGATGGAACCACCCATATAAGGTCGCCGGAGGTTACAATACAACCAACATTTGGCCAATGCTACGGCGTTCAATTATCGGCCAAGGTTTTGTCAGCCAATGCTGGGCCAACACTGGCTGTCTACCTAAAACCTGACCTATAAAGAATAATCCGGCGGTACGATAAAGCCAACGCTTGGCCAATGTTGGGAGCCGCACATCGCCCGACATTCTGTCAGACAGTACTGGGCCATCACTGGCAAATGACTGGCGAATAACCTATAAAAAATAATCCGGCGTTACGACGAAAACCAACGCTTGGCCAATGGTTGGCAGCCGCACACTGCCCAACATTCTGTCAGACAGTACTGGGCCATCACTGGCAAATGACTGGCGGATAACCTATAAAAAATAATCCGGCGTTACGACGAAAACCAACGCTCGGCCAATGGTTGGCAGCCGCACACTGCCCAACATTCTGTTAGACAGTACTGAGCCATTACTGGAAAATAACTGGCAGATAACCTATAAAGAATAGTCTGGCGTTACGACGAAGACCAACGTCTGGCCGATGATTGGCAGTCGTACGTCGGTTAAAAATCTTTCCGCCAGTGTTGTGTGTAATAAATCAAGTCATAGTTTATAAATTAGTTTTTAGTTTATTAACATTAAAGTTAAAGTTGATAATAAACGAAGAATGCAACACATAAGAGCACAATAGTTTTTTAAATATTATAATCACTGATTACAAACCGCATGTGTTTTTTATAATGCCACAAGGACCAATAATGCTCAAACAATGCCTCGAATCTGTACACGACTACTTGATAGATATACAATCTTTTATAAATATGTTCGAAGGGGACGCATAAACATGCGTTTCACAAAATATGCAGAAAAATAGTTGGATTCGATACTACTTCCCAAAAATATCGAAAATAATTCGTCGTTTGCATCGGAAATATATTCGAGCGCCAAGTTTAATTCTTTCGAAAAATATCAATATCATATAAGTCTATTCCATTTTGTTCATAAATAATTCAATCATCGACGTGAATATACCGTTGTTTCGTAAAAATTATCAAATTACAGTAATAATGAAAAGAATGTTAATTATAAAATAATTTGCGAAAATTTGATTTCCAATGGCCGCGTGATCGTTATGCGTACATTAATCAAATTTTGCACAACATGTAAAATATCACGCGTTTCTATTACCACGTTATAAAGTATAATAAACTAAATTCAGTTCGTATATAAGTTTCTTCGAAAATTAGGTCGACACATTGTTGACTTATTTCTAACCTAATGATTTGCACGGAAAATAATATTTTGATAGCAAACTCTTTGGTAATTAATGCAAATTCCTAAGCAAAACGCGGTCTTCATCTAATTATTGATACTTATTTTCCTTTAAAAACTACAACTAACAACAGGTATATGGCTTCTCGCGCGTGTGTAAAACTAATGTTCTGCGAGTTCTCCTCTACGGAAAGCAAAAACAGCATATCGTCGCTTATAAGACTTTAAACTCTTAAGTATACTCATATTCGACGTAATTCTCCAAAGACGCGTAGCGATCTCCAGAAAAATAGTTTTCCTCGTTATGTCTATTACGTTAGCACCGAGGTCTCAGAATATATAGCACGAATTGTCGTGGCGTACCTCTTCCTACTTGCATCATCGAAATTTTTTAAGTAACGTTTGATCAAGTATCAAAGCTTGTCAATTTACAAGATTTTTCACATAGTTGATAATTGAGTGTCTTAAAGAATAGTACATTTTCCAAATCGTTATTGTAATCGCTTCAATTTAAATATATTTGTTCTATATGAAACCTACATATTAATTTAATATAAAATATAGGGTGTATTTTTTTGTATACCTAATCTTCTTACCTTATGTAAAATTTGAACTGTACATAAATTCGATTGTCGACATTGTTGACTTAATTCTCGCAATAAATAAGTGCAAACGTTATCACATAAATCCGATTTCACTGTTCAAAAAGTGTCTATAAAAATTGTATACAGATCTTTTAATTTCAATGTATTTTCAGTATTCCCTTGCTTTTTTAGTAAAATTGCATCAATTCTAACAATCTTGTTATTGCTTAATTGAACTACACTGTCGGGGTGATCACATTACAATACAAAGTTGTTAATTTTGATGCATGATACAATGAGATATTCTTCCTCTTTATAAATATATGTGTTATGACTTTGAAGAACACAAGTTATCCAATTTTCGTTTTTCTCTTGTATTTTAAATGTTATTCTCTGATTCTAGTTCAGCCAATCTGTTAATAATTTGCGTAAGAGGTTTGTTAGGTAATTTTACAAGTTTCTTAAAAATGCCTATGTAACTTTCACCCCAAAATGCGGACAACTCGCTCAATGGCATTTTGAAATTTTTTACATCGTCACTTAAATGGATTAAATAATGCATATTTAATACTTGCGTCTGTGCTCCATATAAAGATGGTAATAAATAAAATAAATTTTCTTAATAATTTGTTGGCGTAATCACAATGTAACGACGTAACGTTCTGTTTGTTTAGAATACGACACGCTACAAATAGGAGTAAGAAATGTCTGTAAAAATCGTTAGGAAGAATATCGTGCAACACTGTTGAACTGCAATACAATAAGAAGAATCTAAATTGTGTCGCTTTCCATCGAGATATTAAATCTATATCAAACTTCTTACGTTGAAATTCGCACGGTATATCTGGACTGATTGAATTCATCATATCTCTCAGACGCCGTATCTGATGTCTTTTGAGCCCTACGACACTCTTTTTTATTTTCAATGTTTCCAACACATTTTTTAATACACCAAGGTATAACAGGTGCACAGAATCGATAACCACAGAGTTTATTATATTAAATTGTGGCAATTGTAGCAATATTGAATTTATATTGCCTTTATGATGTTGCAGCTGTTCTCGGTTTTCTAAGGATTCTTTACTACGATTTTTACAGTTCATTTCAGGATACACTCTTTTAATCGCACGTTTCTGTCCTACCGTTACGCCCCTAGTTGTGCATTTTTCACATGCATAAAATGCATTATAAGATTTACAATTTTTGATAAATGCTTTCGCGGGAGCATCAGCTGTAATGGCACATATTTTAAAGGAATATATGTCTTTTTCCATGTAATTCTACTCCATTATTTATTAAGCTTGTAGCTTCCTCGACAAAATCATGAAGATAATTATTACTACTTTGAGGTTTGGAATCTCCACAATAAATGGCGGCGACAAAAGGCCTTAAAACATAATTTGTATGGACAACTTTTATTACAATTGGCCACACTTGAATTTGTGAGTTATTGTAAATTTGCATTCTATCGATATGAATAAAAACAGAAATGTTATTTTCGTGATACACATTAGGCAAAATGATTTTTTTCTAATCCCTTCTTTATACCTAAATACATGTACGCACCTTCAGTTTCCCGAATACTATTCATTACTTGTAGCTTTCGATGATGCGCAGTGCCTAACAAAGTTTGAGCTGTTTTAGGTAATGATATATGTGCGCCCCTCTTCCCTTAATACTAATAATAATTCGGTTACCACATTCAGTCCCCAAGTATCTAAATTTTTTAACGTCCACTCTAGAATTTTATCGTTAATTCCTCCCTTAGATTTTACTGTGTCTTGAAAGAACGCGAACTCATCGTCACTAACAATTGCCAATTCGTTCTCATGTATCTCTTTTTCTGTATTTATTAATTGCATCGGTATTCACTTTATTATAAGTATTTTGAATGGCTATTGCACCATCTTTGTCAAAGCTGCTCTTATTTCCGTGCGCGCTTTGTCTCTTCTTCAATTCTCGATATTTCTTCACTCGATAATAAGGCATATTATCTACGATCTCACTACAATTAATGCAATAAAAAAAGAGCTAACATAAACGAGAAAAAGTACTTAACCTTATTTCGCTAAATAATCTATAATGAAGTGAACACTGATTTACGGCAATTTATAATGCAGTAAATATATGTAGAAGAAGAAATAGATGAAGACGAACTTCTCTCTCCACTTGTTAGTGACAATAAATTCACGTCCATTCAAAACGCACTGGAATCTTTTATTTGGAGAGAGAAGCTTTTATTTTAGAATAGACATATGTTATTTTATTAATATTTTCCGCGGAGATCGCTAAACTTGAAGCTTGGACATTTTTTTATATTTAGACAACAAATTATATTTTAGATACTTTTAGAAACAAGTATTCTAAACAAACAGAACGTACAGGGACTTTGTCGCAGTCGCCAAGATATCCGCGTTTTAGTTTCTGTGTGGAGCGTGGATTCGTTCGCAAGATAAAAATAGCACCAAAAACTCCGCATAAAACCTCATAAAAAAGTAATTTCGGTCAAATTGTCTAGAAATTGGATGTACCACCTTGTTGTAATTTATGATCTCCAAATAAAAAATCCCAATTGTGGCACAACCTTCGTCCGGACAGTTTTCTGCTATAGCTGTTCGAAAACGGCAATATTAGATTAACATACGCTGGAAATCGACTAGTTCGACATTACAACATGTAGAAATATACGTGCATGTTGGTGTATGCGTGTGTTCGTGTGTGCGTACGTGAGTGCGTGAGTGTGTGTGCGCGCGCGCGCGTGCTCGCGCGTGTGTGTGCTCGCGTGTGTATGGGAGTGTGGTAATGTGTATGCACACGTGAGTGCGCGTGTGTGTTTTACAGGTTTTACTGCGCTGTTGCTCCCCAGTTAGCGTTATCCAGGATCAGTCACTCCCTCGTTTACTCGCTCACCCACTCGCTCATTCGCTCGCTCGCTTGCTCGCTTGCTCGCTCATTCGCTCATTCACTCATTCCCTAGTTAAAGCTAAGAGCGGGAAACAACAGCACAGTAACACGCACATACACAGGCATACCCGCCCACTCACCCACTAACACATTCACCTACCCTCTCTCTCTCTCTCTCTCTCTCAAACTCTCTCAAACTCTCCCTCTCAATCTCTCTCTCAATCTCTCCCTCTCAATCTCTCCCTCTCAATCTCTCTCTCAATCTCCCTCTCAATCTCTCTCTCAAATCTCTCTCTCAATCTCTCCTTCTCAATCTCTCCCTCTCAATCTCTCCCTCTCAATCTCTCCCTCTCAATCTCTCTCTCAATCTCTCTCTCAATCTCCCTCTCAATCTCTCTCTCAAATCTCTTTCTCAATCTCTCCCTCTCAATCTCTCCCTCTCAATCTCTCCCTCTCAATCTCTCTCTCTCAATCTCTCCCTCAATCTCTCTCTCTAACACGCACACACACTCACGTGTGCATACACATTACCACACTCACATACACACGCGAGCACGCACACACACGCGCGCGCGCACACGCACACACACAAACGCACGCTCGCACGCAGACACACACACGCACGCATACACCAACATACACGTATATTTCTATATGTTGTAATGTCGAACTAATCGATACATTTCCAGTGTATGCGAAATCTAATAATGCTTTTCGAATGGCTATAGACACAAAATCTGTCCATGCAAAGGTTGTACCCATTGGAACTTTTAATTAAGAGATTGTAAACTATAATGTACACAATTTTTAACCAATTTGACTAAAACTACTTTTGGATAAGATATTGTGCGGAGTTGTTTTAAATAAATATTTTTTTCATGTAATTCCACATCTTACTAAGTTTATTAAATTAGAAAATATTACGAAAATTGCGATAATAAGCAGTAATACGATGGTATTACTATTTTAACATCGCAATTCAGAATGGTAGTAGCAGCTGTTAACTCTTCAGAAAGAAGTATATTGTACGATGTAAAGGAAAAAACTAACAAGTTGAAACTTGCGATAATAAACAGTAATACGATGGCAATGCCGAATGATATCAACGATATTTAAACAAAATTGAGAGTGGTATTTCCTATCCGAACAATACAAGATTTTTTTATTGTTTGAGAAGGCGATTGCTACATCAGAAGAGAAGAAGAAAGTAAGCTTTGGTAAGTAAAAATACTAAAATAGCATTTGATTATTTTACACGCTTTATAACTTATTTCTGTTTATAGATTAAGTGAAATCAAATTTTGATATGTTGAGAAAGGTGCATCAAGATATGTGTGCAAAAGATAATGACAGCAACGCTTTCAACATAGAACTTTCAGCCTTTGGGAGGCAAACTCATGGAAAAGGGAAACGTGATTTTAGTAAGACGCACACCTATTCGTGTTTAAACTGTTAGCTTTGGTAAGTAAAAATATTGAAAGAACTTGTTAGTTTTTTCTTCACATCGTACAATATACATTTTTTAGCAAAGTTAATAGATGCTACTACCAATAAACACTTTATTACTTTATAACTATAGTTAATTAATAATGCCTTTAATTAAAGGACTGTCTTAAAGAATATTATATTTTCCTCATTTATCATCGTAATCCTAATCACTCTAATTCGAATTAACTACGTTATATGTTCCATTTGAGATTTACGTAAATTTAATATGCAAAAATATAGTCTTGTTTGCCCGTATAGCTAACTATTATTATTCACGGAAAATTCGATTCGTATGTAAGCCTCATCGAGAATTAAGTCAACATTGTTTACTTATTTCTAACCTAATAATGCACACGTAAAGTAACATTTTGGGAGCAAAGTCTTTCATAATGAATGCAAATTCCTAAACAAGGCGCAATCTTTATCTAAATACTTTTCTTTTAATAAACTATAACTAGCAGCAGGTATGCGAGCTTTCGTGTGTGCAATACTGATGTTTTACGGGCTATTTTTGACGGAAAGATGTATCGTCGCTTCCAAGAAAGCTATCAAAATCGAAACTTCTGAGGTTGATCAAACTTGTTTTACCAACATCTTGCAAACGCAGTAAGTGCTTCGTACTTCCATGCTTGTATACGTGATTTTTAATATACGCTTGCCTTGTATAACAAAGTACCTAGAATAAAAATATTTTAATTATTATATAAAATCTTTTCCCTGTGGTTCTTACACTTTTCACAACATATATTTACTTACGGCAAGAATTTCGACGTCAAAATGTTCCCAGTGTTTCTCTGGTGTGTGCAATGAATCAAATGCGGTAATTTTGATAGTCTTTCCTTGCAAGATAACTGCAAAATGCACCCTTTTTGTCCGTAAAGATCTAAGAACATGGTATTAAGTTAATTAAATTGTCTTTCTCTTTTCTTGAGAGAAACAGTACAATTGCGTACAAGTACTCTTTTTTACTTGCCATGTAATAAAAGTATTACATTAATACACGTGCGTATATATTTTAATTTAAAAAAAACATCAACGGTTATATACTTACCTCTTAAGAATTATCCATCAGTATGCTTTGCAATAAAAACAGATTGTGAGAAGTTGTGGTAATGAGACGTGTACCGCAATTATGCCTTGCAGCCATCGAATCTGTCTGCAATTGTTCGTATTCTTCTGTGCGATTTTTACTGTCGCATCTTGCCACGCATGATCTTTGCTCGATCTTAAAGGTCACCAGCAGAAGCTAAGAAATAATCCGTTGTTTCTGAATAAATACATCTGTTTCTTATAGATGAATTAGGCTGTGCTCTAAAAATGCTTCGAAGAGCATTCCTCTCCTCTCCTTTCTTTCAATAAAGAAAGAAGGAGAAGAAGAATGCTTAAAAGCATTTACAGTATTAAGTGGACCGTAATATTAATTATTTCTAAATAATAATACGCAGGGAAAGTTTTATTTCATGTACTACCTTTTTATTTTAATATGCTTGCGATTTCCAGTTATCGTCACAAATCGATGCAATTATCATTCAGTTTTTATTCCTCATTGGATGCTGAACAAAGACAGAATGATACTTGTGCCGATTTATGTCGCTAACTGGAAATTGCAATCATATTAAAGTAAAAAGGTAGAGCATGATATAAAACTCACCCAGTACTACTAGCCTTCGTAGGTGCCTTCGAACAGCACACACAATTTTTTGCAGAAGATCTCCGGGGAGAAAGGAAGAATCCTTGATGCTGCTTTCCGGCTGCTTTCCAACATATTCTTGAACACTACTCTTATCACTACTTAACCTTGAAAACACTACGTTGCGAACCGTTTCAACGCGGCGGTAGCTGCGTTCGGTGGAGATAACTGCTTTGTCATATACGCATTTGCAGACGTAAATCCGCTTTATGTTTTTGGCTGAAAATGTACGAGTAAACACCATCAGATTCACAAATTTTATAACACGCGTATAACACGTTGTTTCCGCCGAAGGAAGCCATTATCGAAACCGCGATCGTGAAACTCGCCGCGGACGCGGAGTCCGCAGTTCCGCGACTTCCGCGGCGTCGACTCGCTCGTTGTCTTGTCCAATCAGCCAATAAAATGCGCGGATAGGCGTAAGAATACATACGTTTACATGCGCATTTCACGTGCTTTTGTGAGTTTCTTTATTGTATGTATGCAATAAGGAAACTACGTAATGTATTTTATTACATATTCATTATAAATATGCAATAAGACACATTTATATTGTACGTCTTTTAAACCGAAAATTTCTTTATATTCCAGAAATTGTGTGCCAACAAAAATTTCAATCTCTTTCGATGAGATGGGATAATTAAAAGCTTCGCGTGGATCAGCCAGTGAATACTCCAATCAGTGACTTTATTTTAGACAATTATCTGTCAATAATTTCCGTCAGAGGTTTGTTAAGTAATTTTACAAAGATGCTTATGTAACTTTTACCCCAAGAAGTGGATGACTCGCTCCATAGTATTTTGAAATTTTTTACATTGTCAGCTAAATAAATGAAATAAATACTTAAAACTTGCGTCTGTTCTCCATATAAAGATAATAATAAAAAAAATTTGTTTAAAAACTTTTGGCGTAAATACAACGTAAGGACATAACGTTCTGTTTCCTCAGAATATGGCACGCTACAAATAAAGTAAGAAATGTTCATAAAAATTGTTAGAAAGAATATCATGCAACACTGTTGAACTGCAATAAGAAGAATCTATTTTGAATCTGCACAAAAAATGGCAGCGACAAAAGGATTGTAGATATAATTTAAACAGAAAATTTGTATTGCAACTGGCTACACTTGAATTTGTAAGTTATTGTAAATTTGCATTCCGTCGACATAAATAAAAACAAAAATATCATTTTCGTGATACACATTGGGCAAAATAATTTTTTATAATCCCTTCTTTATACCTAAATACATGTACGCACCTTCAGTTTTCCGATTACTATTCATTACTTGCAGCTTTCGATGATGCGCAGTGCCTAACAAAGTTTGAGCTGTTTTAGGTAATGACATGTGCCCCTCTTCCCTTAATAATAATACTAATTTGGTTACCACATTTAGTCTCAAGGTATCTAAATTTTTTATATATAAGGTTTACTCTAGAATTTTATCATTAATTCCTTTCTTAGATTCTAGTGCGTTTTGAAAGCACGCGAATTTATCGTCATTAACAAGTGGAAATTTGTCCTCATCTACCTCTTCTTCTATATATACGTTACAGCATTAAAAATTGTATCAGTATTCACTTAATTAGTATTTTGAATTACTATTGAAGCATCTTCATTAAAAGCGCTTCTATTATCTCGGGCGCGCCCACGCGCGCATCTGCAAGATTTTCACTTGTTCTCGAATGTGAGAGAGGCCGGCGAACATGTTCGGACGTGTTTCAAGGATTGTTGACGAAATCGGCCGTTTTCGTGTATCTTTTTACGGACAAATCCACGTGCTACGACAAGTAAAGCGAACATCTAGGCGACTAACATAAGATAAGGTCCTCTACGAGTGATTTGCTAATTAGACAGCGAAATAAGGTTAAGTAATTTTTCTCTTTTATGTTAGCTCTTTTCTTATCGCAATTGTAGTCGGAATATAGGAAATATGCCTTATTATCGAGTAAAGAAATATCGAGAGTTGAAGAGGAGACAAAGCGAGCGGAAAAATAAAAGCAGTTTTGACGAAAATGGTGCAGCAGTCATTCAAAATACTAATGAAGTGAATATTGATGCAATTAATAATGCCACAAATACAGAAGAAGAGATAGATGAGAACGAATTGGCAATTGTTAGTGACGATGAGTTCGCGTTCTTTCAAGACACAGTAAAATCTAAGGGAGGAATTAACGATAAAATTCTAGAGTGGACGTTAAAAAATTTAGATACTTTGAGACTGAATGTGGTAACCGAATTATTATTAGTATTAAGGGAAGAGGGGCACACATCATTACCTAAAACAGCTCAAACTTTGTTAGGCACTGCGCATCATCGAAAGCTACAAGTAATGAATAGTAATCGGGGAACTGAAGGTGCGTACATGTATTTAGGTATAAAGAAGGGATTAGAAAAAATCATTTTGCCCAATGTGTATCACGAAAATGACATTTCTGTTCTTATTCATATCGATGGAATGCAAATTTACAATAACTCACCAATTCAAGTGTGGCCAATTGTAATAAAAGTTGTCCATACAAATTATGTTGTAAGGCCTTTTGTCGCCGCCATTTATTGTGGAGATTCCAAACCTCAAAGTAGTAATAATTATCTTCATGATTTTGTCAAGGAAGCTACAAGCTTAATAAATAATGGAGTAGAATTACATGGAAAAAGATATTCCTTTAAAATTTGTGCCATTATAGCTGATGCTCCCGCGAGAGCATTTATCAAAAATTGTAAATCTCATAATGCATTTTATGCATGTGAAAGATGCACAACTAGGGGCGTAACGGTAGGACAGAAACGTGCGATTAAAAGAGTGTATCCTGAAATAAACTGTAAAAATCGTACTAAAGAATCCTTCCAAAACCGAGAACAGCCGCAACATCATAAAGGCGATATAAATTCAATATTGTTACAATTGCCACAATTTAATATAATAAATTCTATGGTTATCGATTCTATGCACCTGTTATGTCTTGGTGTAATGAAAAATATGTTGGAAAAATTGATAATAAAAAAGAGTGTCGCAGGGCTCAAAAGATATCAGATACGGCGTCTGAGAGATATAATGAATTCAATCAGTCAAGATATACCGTGCGAATTTCAACGTAAGAAGTTTGATATAGATTTAATATCTCGATGGAAAGCGACACAATTTAGATTCTTCTTATTGTATTGCAGTTCAACAGTGTTGCACGATATTCTTCCTAACGATTTTTACAGACATTTCTTACTCCTATTTGTAGCGTGTCGTATTCTGAACAAACAGAACGTTACGTCGTTACATTGTGATTACGCCAACAAATTATTAAGAAAATTTTTTTATTTATTACCATCTTTATATGGAGCACAGACGCAAGTATTAAATATGCATTATTTAATCCATTTAAGTAACGATGTAAAAAATTTCAAAATGCCATTGAGCGAGTTGTCCGCATTTTGGGGTGAAAGTTACATAGGCATTTTTAAGAAACTTGTAAAATCACCTAACAAACCTCTTACGCAAATTATTAACAGATTGGCTGAATTAGAATCAGAGAAAACATTTAAAATACAAGAGAAACGAAATTTTGATAACTGTGTTCTTCAAAGCCATAACACATATATTTATAAAGAGGAAGAATATCTCATTGTATCACGCATCAGCGTTAACAACTTTATATTGAGATGTGATCATCCCGACAATGTAGTTCAATTAAGCGATAACAAAATTGTTAGAATCGATACAATTTTACTAAAAAAACAAGGGAATACTGAAAATACATTGAAATTACAAGATTTGTATATATTAGGATATCCACTGGCTGATCCATGCGAAGCTTTTAATTATCCCATCTCATCGAAAGAGGTTGGAATTTTTCTTGGCACACAATTTTTGGAATGTAAAGAAATGTTCGCTTTAAAGGATGTAAAACACAAATGTATCTCATTGCATATTTATAATAAATATTATGTAATTTCCTTATTGCATACGTAAAGCCGGCGCCAGACTATGCGCGATTCGTATTTCGTGATTCGCGAATTGTGCATTTGTATACCATATGTGCTTAGCACGAATGGTATACAAATGCACGATTCACGAATCCGATTCGCGAAAACGCGCATAGTCTAGCGCCGGCTTAATAGGTCTGTTCGTGTTGCTTGCACTTTTTACTTAGAACCTCTGCTTTCTCTTTCTCCAGTGCTTAATGTATATTTATCTCATTTTAAGTGTAAAAATTTTTGTGAATTGTAAGCAACAGTAACAAATCTATACTCACAATAAAGAAATTCGCGGAGACGCAACAAGTGAAAATCTAATTCCATATATTATTACGCCTTTCCGCGCTTTCGATTGGCTAATAGGATAAAACGACGAGCGAGTTCGCCGCGGAGCCGCGGCAGTCGCGCCAGCCCCGGATTCCGCGGTGAGTTTCGCGCCATTTCGCGGTGTGTTGATAATGGCTGTGTTTAGTGGAAACGTCTTGTAAAATTGGCCGCAGGGGGAAGTGATCCGCGCAGTTCCTTGGGCCTAGCTCACCCACGGTTTCCCGAGCTCATCATCGCGGACATACACGCACACATACACCACGCACACACACACAGACACACCCGCAGGGGGGGCGACCCGCGCAAACCCTCGGGCGCAGCGAACCCGCGGTTACCCGAGCTCAATACCGCGGGCACACACATACAGGAACACATACAGACACCTATCTCCACCAAACGCAGCCACCGCCGCGCCGTGTCAAAACCGTTCGCAACTTAAAAATTAAGTTAACTTTAAGGTTAGTAATAAGAGTAGTGTTAAGAATATATCGGAAAGCAGCCGGATAGCAGCATCAAAGATTCTTCCTTTCTCTCCGGAGATCTTTTGCAAAAAATTGTGCTGTACGAAGGCGTCTACGAAGGTTAGTAGGTGAAGTACAGGATGGGTTTTATTTCGTGTTCTACCTTTTTACTTTAATGTGATTGCGTTTTCCAGTTAGCGACATAAATCGGCACAAGTATCATTCTGTCTTTGTTTAGTATCCAATGAGAAATAAAAACTGAATAATAATTGTGTCGCTAACTGGAAAACGCAAGCATATTAAAATAAAAAGGTAGTACATGAAATAAAACTTACCCTGTATATATATTATTATTTAGAAATAATTTTCATTGTAGTCCACTTTATGTTGTAAATGCTTTTAAGCATTCTTCTTCTTCCTTTTTCATTGAAAGAAAGTAGAAGAGGAATGCTTAGAATGTACGTTTAGAGACATTTTATATTACATTGTCACACTTTTCAGAATAAGGTATGGAATATCTCAAAAACTTCTAAAATTTTTTGACAACGTTATTTTCATACTTTTGCACGTAGAATGACGTATAAAACCAATTTTTGTAAAAATAAATCTTAAACAAAATTACGTCACATATTGTGGATTTATTGGTACAGCAGTATCCAAAGATTAGTATCACCGCTTATTTCTTTGTTTATTGTACTACTAAAAATATCAAGGCAATGTTGCCAAAAATGAGAGATGAAAAAAGTTTACTATATTCCATATCTTACACTGAAAAGTGTCAGAATATGATGTAAAATATCTCAAAAAGTAATAATTTTTTGACGATTTTATCCCAATATTTTTATACGCAAAATGACAAGGAGAATCGATTTATGTTAAAATAATCATAAACTTCCATTTAAAAAATAAAGTTGAAATTGAAATGTCCTTAACGTCTGCACTCATAAAATAATTGTTTCCTATCATGTCCCCTTTTGTACTGAACATCTCGGTATAAACTATTTTTTTATATGTCCTCAAATTTTGCTAATAATTAAATTGGTCACCTTATGCAAATCACCCTTGTATATTGAAATATTATATATATACGTGCGCGCGTAAGCATAATGTACATATTCTTCTTCATAACAGTTACCACAACTTTCTGTTTCGCAATCCATTTTTATTGCAAGATATACTGATGGATGATTCTCAAGAGGTAAGTACCGTTGATGCTCATGTTTTTAAATTAAATATCACGCACGCGTGTATTAATTTAATATATTTTTATTAGATGGCAAGTGAAAAGGAGTACTTGTACGCAGTTGTACTGTTTCTCCCCAAAAAAGAGAAAAACAATTTAATTGACTTAGTACCGTGTTCTTGGATCTTCACGGACGAAAAGGGTGTGTTTTGCTGTTATCCTGCAGACAAAGACTACCCAAAATTACCGCAATGGGTTGCTTCATTGCGCGCACCAGACAAAGACTGGGAACATTTTGATGTCGAAATACTTGCCCATGCACGTAAGTAAACATATGTTGTGAAAGGTGTCCAAGAACCACAGGAAAAACATTTCATGTAATAATTCAAATATTTCCATTGTAGGTAATATTAAACAAGGCCAACGTAGATTGAAACGCGCTTATAAAAACCTGGAAGTAAGAAGCTCGGACTCCGAGAATATTCCATGTAATGCAACGCCAGTTGTATTAAGTAATAACGATTTAGAGAAGGAGCTCGACAACATGCCAATGATAATATCTTCTATCAGAAGTGAAACAGTAAACAGTGAACCCAGTTTTGATCAGACAATGCCGACGTCATGTGGAGATAAGACATTAACAAATGGTAAATTTTTAGACTTATCTTTATCATGTTCTGTAGACAATTTCTTGTTTGAATAACGTACATATCACAATTCGTCACTCCTGTAAAGTATCATCAGTTGCATGAAGGAGATGTTTTTGTTTGAGATAATTGTATGATAAATATATTAATAGTAGTAAGTGGGCTGGCACCTGGCCGTCAAAACAAACCCCCACCACCTTCCCTCTGGCGCCGGGGGCGTGGCCACCCATAGCTGCCCAGCGTTCTGATTGGCTACCCCGTAGCTGCCCAGCGTTCTGATTGGCTCCTCCCATAGCTGCCCAGCGGCGTGATTGGTTTGCCCCATAGCTGCCCGGTGGCTCTGATTGGCTACCCCCTAGCTGCCCGCCGGGGATGAACGGTTCACCCCCTGGGGCCTTGTGGGCGGGGTGGGACCGCCAAAATGGCGTTTTCTGAGTACGTTGGGCCTTATGGGGGAAGGTGTGTCCGACAAGATGGCGGATGTTTTTCCTAACGGGGTTTTGCGGAGAAGGGAGGGTCCGGCAAGGTGGAAATATTTTCACCCCCTCGACTAGATGGGGGGAGGATAACAGGAACGAACAGGGTTTTGCGGAGAAAGGAGGGTCCGGCAAGGTGGAAATATTTTCACCCCCTCGGCTAGATGGGGGAGGATAACAGGAACGAACAGGTTTTGGTGCGAGACGAGAGGTCCTTTGTTATATATTTAGATTGCTCGCGTTCTAGGTAGAAAAGGTTTTCGAGCAGGTCATGAGGAGAAGGGAGGGTCCGGCAAGGTGGAAATATTTTTTTCCCGACTAAATGGGGGAGAATAACAAGAGCGAACAGGTTTTGACGCGACTCGAGAGGTTTTTTTTGTTACATTTAGATTTCTCGTGTTTTAGGTAAGAATTTTACGTTATGTGCGATATTTCGTTGAAATGTGAAAAAAACCGGTTTATTACTGGGTAGGGATGCAAGCGTTTAAGAAATAGACGGGTGTTGTATAAGGTACAAAAATGTTTATTACTTCAAGTTCTTCATTGGAGAAATACAATTAAGCCGTGTATTAATAAAAATGACGCAGAGTTATGCTTACAATAATTGCATAACATTTACAAACCGCGATTCGCTAAAATTATATTAAAGATTTCGTTGAAGCGTAGCGCGATTAATTCGTAAAATATTATGGTAAAATACATGTCGAGAAAAGTTAAATCGTTAATTTGTCTACGTACATTGCGTTCGATATCGTCGTAATTTCCTCTTAGAGTTAGTTTTACAATTTCTCTATCTATGTAAGTCTTGGGAAGATTTATTTCAATTTCACTGATCAGATAACGCATACACTCGTTGACATTATTCGATAGAGATTGTAAATGTTGTAAATGCGCGTCGACACATTTCACAATATTTTCCAGGCCATGAAAAGTAATTATTTGCATCACTATTCCCACAGCGTAAGTTTTTCGTTTCTTCGGCGTTGGTGAACCGGACGCTTCCACGCTGGTATTTTCCGTAGAGTAGTCTACAGCATCTTTATACGCCACCAATATGGACCGCGCTCCGTAGGCCGTGGTAAAGTTGATGGTGATATTCTCGATGATGACGGGATTCGGCTTTTTGTTATTCCCGCTTAAATACTCCTTCATGAGCTCCATGTTCTCTTGAAATTGCAGCCATGAATTTGCGTCGAAACAAATCCCCTCTGCATGATGGCCGGTTAATTTGACTACCGGCGTGAAGACTCCCGTCTCGTACGATCTTTGCAGACCTACGTGCAGCCTCTTCGTATGCGAGTTGTTGAGTCCGTATGTTGTCGACAGCAACATATGTAAGTGCTCGGGTTTACTCGTGACGTCGAGTCCCTTATCGCGAGTGTACTGCCGCTTCTCGGAATTGTCAGCGTCTTTGTGGCTGGCCATTGTTGACACTTCACTAACGTATGACACAAGGAATCAAAGTCAACAGGCGAGAACTGAGAAGCGCGCTTTTCGTTCGTGAAGTCGATGCTTCGAACGACGAGACTGCAATGAATTCGAGTTCGGAGGATTAGTTTTGTTTATATAGTTTCGTTTACGTCATCACAAAAAATGCGGTTGCGCGCGCAGTTGAGAGAAAAATCTAGATTTAATCTGGAACAAGAAGTAGCTTGTAAAATATTTTACGGAAAAATCTGTTAAAAAGTTTTATATCGCTAGATGGGGACATTGATAAAAAAGCAAACAAATAAATTTTATGTGAAAGAGGTGGGTTTTATGGGAAAAATTTTAAAGTTTGAAGATGGTTAAACAAAGCAAATAACATAAATATAAGTTTAAAATATTTCCACGAAATGGAGGGTAAGCAGAAAACAAGTCTATTCCTGTTTTATCCTGTCGTGCTAAGGGCGATGTACCTCTTAAGATAAACTTTTTTACTTTATTTTTGTTTTATGACGAGACGCAAGAGTAATTTTAATAATAATAATATTTGTGAGGATATGGTATGGTACGAAATCTTATTGTGCAAAGGAATAAAGCATACTTCTCACGTGTTTTAAGAAAGTCGAAGTTAAAAATTTCGTCCATATGAGAAAATTTTGTAGAATGATTCATAGAAAGTTCGTGTGGCTCGATGGCAGTGTGCCTGACGCATACTCGTGAGAACGCTGGTTTGTATCTCGCAAAAAGCAAACTTTTTTTTTTGTTTTTAAAAATTTGGTGTAATTTTTTACAACTAAAGCAGCGTTCCGTTATTCGGCGTGTCAGTACTGAAAATTTATAATCTACGCGTCGTAAACTATAAATTTTCAGCACTGACAGCGAATATTGGAACGCTTCCTTTACATTTAAGGTACGCTATAGTTTAGGAAACTTTTATTTATTTTATGTAAAAAAAGAAAAGAAAAAAGGAAATTTATATTAAAATAAAAAGATGTAAAGTAGAGATATACCTGGAATCGTAGGTTTCCCCTTCCCCCCGCTAACCGACGCTAGACCGTTCCTATTATAAGCGAAACCTTTTGTAACGCTTGATGCCCGAATTTTCTTCGGGTGTCGCGAAAACGAGAAGTAATGGGGGGCGCTCGTTAGAGAGAAGCGTCGTAAAGCGAATTTTTGACATGCGGGGGATACTCGTAAAAATCCGAGGATACCAAAGGGATATATCCAAGTTAAAAGGAATACCGCTAAAAGAAGCCCCTACGCGGCATTTTAAAATATCTCTAAGATCATTCTAGAGCTGAGTTATATCGGGGGTCAAAATGCTAGGCAATTTCGGCTGAGAACAAAGTAAAAGAAAAATCGTTTTCGCCCTCTGAATTATCCACGCGTCGTTTTTAAGACGTTGCCGATGAGGATAAACGAAGAAGAATTCGATCTAATCTAATTAGATGATCGGAAGATAGGACTAATAAGAGAATTCACCAATACAGATTTTTACGCAGGAAAATACCCCCACTTTTCTAGAAATGATCGGAGATATTTCCGCGTATAAATAGGGGTAGAACGCTAGCCAAGAGTCAGTTTTTCGTTTGCTCGTGTTATGATTTTTGCGAGGTACCCCCTGCGATACGAAATGTCGCTTCGCGCAATTTTGGAAAACTTTTTTAGCGTGGGGTGCACGTTAACGATGGTGTTAAACGCCGAAGAATACGTGTCAGCGTTATCGGTCAACGACGACGACGCCGACGACGAACATAATTATAACGTTTTCTGGCGTTTCGCGGGAGTTTGTCCAAACACGTTACTGTGCATCCTTGAACAACTCGGGTATTGCGCCGGGAATCAAAGACTGATCGACATAATCTGTGAGATAATAGAATCTCGCCAACTGTTCGGCCACACGGAACCGGACAGGGGCGGCCACATAGCCGATTTTCAACGCCGTCACGCAAATGCAGGTAGGTGCACGAAAATAGCACATAAAAAGTAAAATACAAAAGGGTGATAAATTTTAATATTTAATTTATAATAGCAAACCGCGTCGCTGCCGTGGAGCCGATGCCACACGAACAGGATCGACGACGACGACGACGACGCGCGGCGGAAGAACCAGACGAAGTACCCACTCGTAAGTTAATCGCAATGAAAATTAATTATTTAAAAAATAGCATTTGTTAATAATTACATATTTTACAGGAAGAGCGCGATTCGAAGCCGAGAATGCGGTACCTCCACGCGATATTCCCCTTGTCGACGTACTTTCTTCTGGTAAGAAGACACTTAAAAATAACGCTCCGTAAGAAGCTATCGCATAAAATATTTGTACAATATAATAAGTGAATATAATTTTGTTTTAGATGCGGAGGAAGAAGACCTGACAGAATGGATCGACGTCGTTGATCTGGAGAGAGTGCCGAGTCCGGCCGATTCCGATGTATTCTCTCCGCGTAAGTTTAAAAAATAAGATGAAATAAAAACCGCGTCAAATATAGCTTGGAATAAATAACAACTTAATGTTATCTTTAGCAACTGCAATCATAGAGGAAACTGAGGAAGAGGAGGAAGAGGAGAGGGCGGAGGAGGAGGAGGAGGAGGAGGAGGAAGTGGAGGAGTTGGTGGATGAAGAAGATGCGGAAGAGGATGCCGAAGAGGAAGATGATAACAGCGAGGATAATGCGGAGGAAGAGCGAGACGATGAAGAGACGCAGGATGCGACGGAGGAGGTGGAGGAGGACGATGACGATAGATACTATCCTCGCGAGAATGGTAATAATACTTTGCTTCACTCTTGATTTATTTGTCACGGAGTAATCTTCAGCGCGTATTTCTCTTATTAGACGTATCATACTCGCCGGTAGCTTTGTCGCCGGAATATTGACGAAAAGACAAGGTTGGAAAAATCTCGCGCGAGCGTATAAAGTTACTAAAGGTGAGTTACCTTAGTACGCTATAACATGGTATGCTTGTCGCGTCGAGAGATAAGTTTCGAAAATAATGCGGTTTGTTATCGTCGATTAACGTGATTTGTTTAATTTACAGTACTGACCGGTGCTGGACGTCTCGCTGAAGCTTCAACATCGCGAAACGAGCGGGAGGAAAATACGCCCGCTGAAGAATTCGCACATAATTTTATCACCGCCGCCGCCGCCGCAGCCGACGACAACGTCGAGGATGACGATCATCGGCAGCAACGACAGCAGCAATGGCAGCAGCAGCAACGGCAACAGCAGCAACGGCAGCAGCAACAGCAGCAACAACAGCAGCCGCAGCCGCAGCGTCGTCGCGAGGTTAGAGATAATTTTCATTACATAGATTTAGAAGCGGAAAACTCGCGTCGCTTTAGAAATTTCGAGGTTCTCGGAAGGGAGGCGCGATTTAAAATCCGGCCGTTGACCGAAGGCGCCGATACCGTACGTTGGCTGGAAAACGCGTTCCGCGAAATTTACGAGTATGCGATACGCGCAAGCGAACCAAACGACTACGTAGGCTTAACGTACGATTCGGCGGATCTAACGCGAGGACCGGCAGGGTTGTCGTTTCGTCCGTCACGCGATTTAACTCCCGAGGACATATGGGGGCTCGTGAGTTCGGTAGCGCAAAGCGCCGGAGGACTCGATATCGCTGAAAATTTTGTAATACGCGTTTTTAACGTGACAGCTCCCGTGGGCCGAGGCGGCGTAGCGAATAAATTGACTCGGGAGGACGTCGCTAAGCGCTCGATTCTGCAGCTCGGTAATACGGATAATTTGTGTCTCCCGCGTGCGCTCGTAGTGGCGCGAGTTTATTGCGAGCGCGGAAATCTTCGCACGGGAGAGCTACACGAACGCTGGAATTCCGTCAGAGGCCGGACTTCCGTGTTACAGCGCGAGTTAGCGTTAGAATTAGTAAGGAACGTCGGCATTACGATTCCCGAAGAGGGATGCGGGATTCACGAAATCGAGCGTTTTCAACGGTTTCTCGCCGCGGAGAATATAGCGATAGTAGTATATAACTTTCATACTTTTGGTCGCGGGGCGGAACCGATGTACGACGGTTACGAGTTACTCCGTACTCTAGGTCGTGAAGCCGAGTATCGATTAAACTTAATGTACTACAGGCGTTCGTGTCATTTTAATCCAATACTGAGTTTAAAAGCAGCGGCCGGTTCTCGCGGTGGATATTGCGTGGCGTGTAACAAGGGCTTTCGCAAGGACAGAGGACATCGTTGCGCAAAGAACTGCCCGCGGTGTTACGCCGCGACGTCGTGCGAAGACCCCTCTGCGCGGATGGTTAGATGTGAAACGTGTAATCGCACGTTTTTCGGCGATTCGTGTTTCGCGCGTCATCGCGCGGAAAAATCGTACGACGGAAAATCAAACGCGAGCGTATGTAATTCCGTTCGAATTTGCGAGGGTTGCGGGCGTTTCGTGAAATCGGCGCGAATGAGACACGATTGCGGCATAGCGTACTGCAAGACGTGTCGCTCGCTGCAACCTATGAATCATAATTGTTATATGCAGCCTTTGCTTCCGCGTAAACCCGTGAACGAAAATCCGCAGCCTGGTACTAGCAGCGGGCGAGAAAAGTCGTATATCGAAGCGTTAGCTAATAACAAACCCGGCAAAGTTCGCGTCGCTTTCGTCTTCTACGATTTCGAAACGCGTCAAGACGAGGCGCTCGAGGGTTGCGGGAACACTAAAATTCACGTTCCGACTCTTTGCAGTTGCGCAGCAAATTTGCGAGGAATGCGCGACGATAGACGACGCGTCGGCGCGATGTCGTTGGTGCGGAGTGCGCGAATTTATATTTCGTCACGATCCGGTGAAACAGTTTGTCGATTTCGCTACGCGCCCGACGAAATGTTTTAAAAAGATTATTTGTATCGCGCATAACGCGAAAGCGTTCGACGCGCAGTTTATTTTAAAGCACTTGGTAGAGAACGGGAAAACGACGGAAGAACCTCGGGTGATTTTGAACGGAACAAAAATAATCGTAATGACGGTCGGGTGTACCAAATTTATCGATAGCGTGAATTACATGCCGATGAAATTATCCGAGTTACCTAAAGCTTTCGGGCTGCAGGATACGTCGGATAAGGGAATTTTTCCGCACCTATTCAATACTCGCGAGAATCAAACGTATATCGGTCCGATACCCGACGCGCGATATTACTCGCCCGAACAAATGAAAGCCGAGGAACGCGAACAGTTTTTAACGTGGCACGCGGAGCTGGTCCGTAAAAACTACGCGTTTAATTTTCAAGAAGAAATAATTCGCTATTGCCGTAACGACGTGGATATTCTACGGCGCGCGTGCATGGCATTCAGAAAGATCTTTTTAGAACGCGGGAACGTGTACCCGTTCGAAGAGTGCACAACTATCGCCTCTACCTGCATGCGCGTGTTTCAGAAAAACTTTTTGCGTGAAAAGGAAATAGGTATCATTCCAGCGGGAGGATACAGGAACGTGGATAACCAGTCGCGTAAAGCTCTGCGCTGGTTAGTATGGATGGAGCGCGAGCTAGGTCATCCCATAATCCACGCGGGGCGAGGTCGCGAGTACCGAATCGAAGGCACACCCGTCGACGGGTACTACGAGAAGCACGAGACAGTGTCGGAGGCGAGGCTGACGCGTCGTCACGTGCTTCAATTTCACGGATGTTTCTGGCACGGGTGCCCGGCGTGCTTTCGGGTGAATCGCGACAGAGCGCTCTCGACCGCGAATCGCGAAGACACGATCGAGTCGCGTTACGAGCGAACTCTCGCGAGGACATGGCGCCTTCGAAAACAGGGCTATCGCGTGATGGAGAAATGGGAGTGTGCCTTCGACCGTGAGACGCGCGAAAATCGTGAAATGCAAGATTTTTTCGAGAATCACCCGTTGCTGAAACTCGCACCTCTCGAGCCTCGCGACGCGTTTTATGGCGGGCGCACGGGAAATATAGCCACGCGCTGCGAAATTAAGGGTGCAGAGAGAATACGCTACGTCGACGTGTGCTCGCTGTACCCCTACGTATTGAAAACAGGCGCTTTCCCGTTCGGTCATCCCGATATCTTCATCGGCCAGGAATGTTCCACGTTAATCGGGGCGGGACCGAATTATAATTTCGACTCGGTCGAGGGTCTCGTTCGCTGCAGAGTACTACCGCCGCGCGATCTCTTTCACCCTGTACTCCCGTATCGCGTACGCGGAAAATTATTGTTTGCGTTGTGTCGAAGTTGCTGCGAAACGTTCTCGCAGACCTCGTGCACTCACGATGACCCGGGCGAACGTGAATTCGAGGGTACCTGGGTATCCTGCGAATTGCGCAAAGCTATCGAAAAAGGTTATCTTGTGACGTCCGTGAGCGAAATTTGGCAATACAAAGTTACGCGATACGACCCCGGTACACGTCAGGGCGGATTATTCACTGAGTATATAAACTCGTTCTTACAATTGAAGCAAGAAGCCAGCGGATGGCCGTGCGAATGTGTGGATGACGAGACTAAGGAGCGTTATCTGCGGGAATATGAGGAAACCGAAGGTATCGCTCTCGATAGAAATAACATCGCTCGCAATCCCGGTTTACGCTCCGTTGCGAAACTCTGTTTAAATTCGTTTTGGGGGAAATTCGGGCAGCGCGCTAATCAGCCGAACACCGAGATCGTGAAATCCTACCAGCGCTTCGCGACTCTGCTCACGAGCCCTGAGCACGAAATAAGCAACATTTTACCCGTCAACGACGAGGTGATGTACGTTTCGTGGCGGTTGCGAGAAGAGTCGGTCGTGCCTTCCCCCTCGACAAACGTTGTGATCGCAGCGTACACGACGGCACAAGCGCGCCTAAAGTTGTACGAGTATCTTGAACTGCTGGATAAACGCGTTTTATATTACGATACCGACTCGTGTATATATCTAAGTACAGGCGATCCGAGCGAATACGTACCGCGCACGGGAAATTTTCTCGGCGATATGACGGACGAACTCGAGAGCTACGATCGCGGCAGTTATATCGAGTCGTTCGTGTCGGGCGGCCCGAAATTTTACGCGTACGTCGTCCGCACGCCTGAAGGGCGTACACACGAGGTGTGTAAAATAAAGGGGATAACTTTAAATTACAATAACTCGTTAGTCGTAAATTTTAATAGCATTAGAGAATTAATAATAAACAGAGAGAGAGAAAGCCAGGGGGAAGAAGAAGAAGGAGGAGGAGGAGAACCGTCAACGTTAAACTTGCATTTTAACGCGATTCGTCGTACAGCGTTTCACGAAATCGTGACTCGCCACGAGACAAAAACATGCGCCCCGGTATTGGTGAAACGCCGGTTTATCGATAAACGTTACTCGCTTCCATACGGTTACGTGCGAGCTAGCGAATAACTATGCGCACTTACTTCTTAATTTTTAAGGCGAGTTTTCCGCAGCGTTAGCTTATAAAGAAAAAATATAGAATTTAAAATGTCTTAGATTAGTCAAAAAATATAAATATAATAAAAAGAAATACAAATGAATGTAAAACCCTCCTACCTCTACATTTTATTATACCTTTATATCGTACAAGTGTAAGAGATAGAATACTTTCGTAATGAATAATATTGTAGCGATATGTGAGTGTGTGATTTGTAAGCATAAATATAAAATTGTTTTTAAAAATTTCTGATTAAAAAAATTTTTTCAGCAAAAAATAAAATATTTTTATATTCAAAACCTAAAAAACCAATTTATTTCCTGCCCGATTTTTTTCCTCGAAAATTATTTTCTTTTCTAACGCGTGTCTTTCTCCGATGCATCGCGCGCGCGCGCGTGTGTAAGCTCGTCGAGCGCGCGCACGATGCTCTTACCGCGAATAAGCTTAACGCGGGTCGCACCGCGGCGAGAATCAGCTGATCGACGGCCGCGGTGCTCTATTCGCTCGCGCGAGCGTACGCGGGAGTACGCTGGTGCGAGCGCGCGTCCGCCGCCGCCGCCGCCGCCGCCGCCGCCGCCACCGTCGCCGCGTTGATAAGCTTATCCATCGCGCGGAGGGGAGGGGGAAAGGAGAGCCGCCTTTTTGAAGTCTCGCGCGGAAATCGCGTCGATCATTTCGCAAAATGGACGTGCGCTGGAAACATCCCTGGACGTCGATCGTATGCGGGCCCACCGGTTGCGGGAAAACGGTTTTTGTGAAGACTTTTCTCCAGCACTTATCTCGCATGTCCGATGCGAGTTTCGAGAGAGTTTTATTCTATTACGCTGAGTGGCAAGACGCTTATCGTCAATTACAATACGACGTCGACGCGAAGGGGGAGGAGGAGGAGAGAAGAGGAGAAGGGGCAGCGCGGAAAAAAGCAATCGAATTTCGCGAAGGATTACCGCGCCAGGAAGATTATTCGAGCGATCCGCTCTCGCCGAAATTGGTAATAATCGACGATCTTATGAGGGAATCGTCGTCGAGCGACGCGATCGTGGATCTTTTTACCAAAGGTAGTCATCACAAGAATCTCAGCGTCATTCTCATCTCTCAAAATCTTTTCCATCAGGGACGCGGACAACGCGACATATCTCTCAACGCGAATTACATCGTGGTTTTCAAAAATCCTCGCGATCGCGCCCAAATTCGTCATTTAGCGCGCCAAGTCTATCCCGATGACCCTAAATTTCTAGAAGAGGCGTACTACGACGCTACGTCGAGACCACACGGATATTTGTTACTCGATCTGAAACAATCGACTCCGGACGAATATCGTTTTCGCACGTGCATCTTTCCCGACGATACGATCCATTACGTCTACGTACCGCGTAGATCGTTTTCCAGCGGCAGCGGATACGTATAAAAGCCGCGTACGTGCACACGTGTAGGTCAGTTGCGCGACTTTCTCACGATGAGGGAGGAGGAGGAGAGGGAGAAATAACGTCGAGAAAAAATCGGTCGGTGCGACGCAAACTGCCAGACGCTCGCTCGGTAAGAGAAATATCTGTCTTCTCGAAGCGCTGTGTCATCTAAACAAGAATCAACGCGCGTCTTTCCTACGAACGGCAGACGATAAATTTATACGCTGTATCTGCGAATGCGTTTTCAACACGCTCAAGGGTAACGTTTCGCTCGAACGAGGTGAAAAAAATCGGCTGAGCAAATACAAAACAACGCTGCGTCGCATCGCGTCAAAACGCGGCGATTGGAAGACTAAGCGAAAGCTGTTGGTGCAACGAGGCGGGTTCTTACCCTATATTATCGGTCCCATATTGGCGGCCTTGTTATCGCGGTTTATCGGAGGGAATTAAAATCGCGCGTTATGGAGAGGGCAAAAAAGATGGTTTTAATCTCTACGGAAAATCTCGAGAGAATGCATCGTCAACTACAACCGGCGATTACCAGTGGCGACGGCGGCGGCGGCGGCGGCAGGGCGATAGAAAACAGCGGAGATTCGGAGGGCGGCAATAATTCCGTGCGTACACCCGGAACCGCTCTATCGCGGCTCGACGCGGAGATGAGCCGCATTCTTAATTCAACCAGTCCGCGCGACGAGAGAGAAAGATGGAAAATGTACAAAGAGGTGCTTTGGCGATATCTCCACTTTGCTCGTGTAGCGCGAAGGAGAAATCAGGGTAACGCGCGGGGTAACGTGGAAGAAAATGCGGACAACGATACGCGCGAGGATGCCCGTGACGTTGTCGACGACGACGACGACGACGACGACATCAACGACGTCTTGACGACACGCGAATCGACTCCGCCGCCGCCGCCGCCGAGTTCTAGCGGTAATGAGGCGAAAAATGACGCAGCCTGGCGCCCCACGTACAGCGAGCATAATGTCGAACTTTCGAAAAGCGTTAGAAAAATAGTGGATACTGTACCAAAAACTTATCGCTCGCATGCTTACCTGCTGATGAAGTATTTGCTCGAGAAAGCAGTGCCGAGTAGAATTAGCTGGGACGACAATGGCGTCGTGACTATAGACGGTAGCGTTATAAAAGACTCGAGTATCGAGGACCTGATAAACGAGGCGATGCGCGATAGAAAAACCGCGAAAGCAGTGGGAAAACTTCAGTTTGCACGATTACTTCGCGTCTTAAACGTCCCCGCGATACTGGTGAGGAATAAGAAATTATTATCCGCGTCCGCTAGTTCTTTGTCATTTCGACCTTCCGCGAGCTCCACCCCGACTGTAACGTCGAGCGAGACTCCGAGAAACGCGGATTCCCCACCGGCGAGGAAAAGACGCTTGCTCGATTGGAATAAACAGAAATGACGGGACTTGAAAAATTTTACTACGATCCGAGGCATTACGCGGGCTATTCGGCAACGGAAAATCTGTCGCGCGCCGCTAAACCGAATTTCTCCCGTAACGAAGTCACCCGTTGGCTCGAAACGCAAGACGCTTACACGCTGCATCGCCCGTCACGCAGGAAATTTCCACGCTTGCATTACACCGTAACGAATATCGACGACCTGTGGGAGGCCGATTTGATCGAACTCCGCAATCTCAAAAGTTACAACGACGGATATACGTATCTTCTGGTGATTATCGACGTGCTTAGTAAATATGCTTGGGTAGAACCGTTACGCGACAAAACGAGTAAGCACGTGACGTCGGCTTTCCAACGCGTGCTCTCGAGAAGCGACGGACGCGTACCCGTGTACTTACAAACGGACAAGGGTAAAGAATTCGTCGGGCAATCGTTGCAAAAGTTTCTGGAGGAAAACGACATTCGTTTTCGTGTAGCCCGCAATCCAGATATCAAAGCCGCTGTCGTCGAACGCTTCAACAGGACGTTGAAAGAGCGAATGTGGCGATATTTCACGCATAAAAATACGCGACGCTACGTCGATGTTTTGCAGGATATCGTAAGCGCTTACAATCACACCCGTCATTCCGCCATCAGAATGCCGCCAGCGGTCGTTACGCGAGAAAACGCTCGTGTCGCGCGTGAAAATATAGCTCTGCGTTGGAAGAAGAAGAAGAAGAAGAACGAGAAACGCAAACGAAAGGCTAAATATCGCGTCGGAGATCTCGTTCGCGTCAGTAGAGCGAAAGCCACCTTCGAGAAAGGATACGAGGCGAGGTGGAGCGAGGAGATATTTCGAATTCACCGCGTTCTCGAGTGGCGAAAACCACGCGTGTACGAGCTGAGCGATTTAGCGGGCGAGGTCATAGACGGCATTTTTTACGAACAGGAATTAGCCCGAGTTGAGAAAAACTTGCGGGAAGAAGAGTTTATCGTCGATCGCGTGATAAAGAGTAGGGGACGCGGCGCTAATAAGCAGGTGCTAGTTAGCTGGCGTGGTTATCCCAGCAAGTTCGACAGTTGGATCCCAGCTTCGAATTTAACTTCTCTTCAAGATGAGGGACGACCAATTTCTCGTAGTTCTTCCTAGCAATAGCAGTATGAGGCATTTTCCGGACAATAAAACTTCGTCGTTCATTACGGAATTACCGCAAAATCTACACTTACACGGCGAATGGGAAGTCGCGCTTAGCGAGATTCAATTTCCCAGTACTTTTTACCACATACGCGGCAACCATGAAAATGACATGTACTTTGTCGATACTAAAGAAGGGGAGAGAGATGCAAAGTTAACGGCGAGGACAGGCGTAATACACCAGGGAATTTACAAAAATATCGAAGAACTTATCGGCGCGATTAATTCAGCGTTCAAAGAAGTCGGCTCACATTTTTATTTGGAACGGGAAAAGCAGACTGGCGGAAAAATCTTCTTTAGCATTACCTGTGGCGAAAATGAATGCAAGCTGGTTCATCATTTGAGCGTTTCTGATACTCTTCTACAAATACTCGGTTTAGGTGATGCTATTATAAACAACGGGAGAGGTGTATACTATAGGAAACTCACGGCATCTAAGCCTAATTCTAAAGATATTTTTACAGCGACTTATATTACACTCGGTTTTCATAACGCTGGAAAAACACGCGAATGGGGTTTCTATTCTATCGAACCTTGTAGTTTGCAGCGCGGTATTCCAGATAAACTGTTCGTTTATTGCGATATTTGCGAACCTTATATAGTCGGTGATGTGCAAGCGCCTCTTCTTCGAATAGTGCCGGTCGAGACGTACGGGCATAATCACGCGGACGCGTACGGTACGAATCAGGTGAAACGTTTCTCCCCGCTGCATTATATCGCATTACGACAAACAAATTTCCGCAGGATTGAAATAGATATAAAAGATCAACTCGGAAAAAATATACCATTCCAATCCGGGACGCTGACGGTGACATTGCACTTTAGACGTTTCCAGTAACAGTACGTCGTTATAATTAGAGAAAAAAGAAAAAAAAGTTAAATTCAGAGCCATGGTCTACGAATATTACGATTCGCAGAGCGGGCGCGGCGGAGGAATCCCGAGCGTTTTCGTCGGTGCGCCCTATCAACGCGGACACGGAATCGGCAGTTTTCTCGGAGGATTGTTCCGGAAGGTGCTTCCTTACCTGAGCAGAAGGAGCGCACGCGGTCGGTAAAGAAGCTTTACGCGCGGGTATCAATGTGATGGAAGATGTCGAAAATAATACTCCGTTGAAGGAGGCGCTCAAAACGCGATTCAGGGAATCGAGTGGAAATCTTAAAAGAAAAGCCAAGGAGAAGATAAGCAGCATGATGACGGGATCGGGATATAAAGTAACGGCGAAAATTCCAGCGCTTCAGTTTCCCTTCGGCAGCCTCGACAGTCGCGTCGCGGTTCGTAAACGTCTACCACGTCGTCGTCACCGTAATCGACCAGACAAAAGAAAATCGTCAAAAAGAGGAGGAAAGAAAACGATCAAAAAATCATCATCGAAGAAGAAGAAGAAGAAAATTCGCGCAGCTGGTAGAAAAACCAAAAAGCCATCTGGTACGAGACGCCGACGAGTTAGCGCCGTCAAGAAGCGCACCGTATCCGACATATTCTCCTAATCCACGCGGCGAGAACTAAAAATTTGAGAGAAGAGTTGGATATTAAAAGAGCATGTCCTTTCTTCACACTCACTCCAACGAGTGTCTAAAGAGCGAACTCGATCTCTTCTCTTTACCACCCACTCAAACCAGCATCGAGAGTTCACAATGGATCTATTACAAACCCGTAACTTCCCTCGCGGAGGACGCGCCTATAGAATTCGTCATACCCGGTCACGGGGAAGACTACCTGGATCTCACGCACACCATGCTGAGTCTTCGCATACGCGTAGAATCTACTCCACTAGCGGGAGGAGGCGGGGCAAATACAACCGCCGCCGGCGAGATCAAAGTAGGACCTGTAAATCATTTACTGCATTCCATGTTCAACCAAATCGACGTATATTTCAATCAAAAGCTCGTGTCACCGCCAAACAACGCTTACGCGTACCGCGCTTACATCGAGGCGTTGTTAAATTATTCTTCACCCGCAAAAACCTCCCATCTGACCTCTTGCCTGTGGGACGCGGATACCCCGGTCTCATGGACGCGCTCCTAGACTCGGACGCGCCAAATCAGGCCCTCGTGAGACGCGCTCGTTACATTCGCAACGATCACGCCTTAGATCTCATAGGTCATCTTCACTGCGACGTTTTCAATCAAGATAAATTCTTAATTAACGGCGTGGAAGTTAGAATGAGACTCGTTCGCTCGAAAGATGCGTTTTGCCTCATGGAAAGTAACTCGACGTCGAAAATACGTATTCTGGATGCTAGTTTGCTCGTGAGAAGAGCAAAAATAAGCCCAGGTATGTTACTCGCTCACGCGAGGATGTTGAGTAAAACCACCGCCAAATATCCTCTCACTAGAGTCAAGGTCAAGTCATTTACGATTCACGCGGGCTCGTAGGAGAGTCGATTGATAACGTAATACTCGGTCAACTGCCGAAACGAGTAATAGTCGGTTTTGTCGACAACAGAGCGTTCAACGGGGATAGAAAATTAAACCCGTTTAATTTCAAAAACTACGGTATAAATTTTCTTTTCGATGTACGCCGACGGCATGCAAATTCCCAGTAGGCCGATACAGCCGAGCTTCTCAAAAGACGAGCCGCTCTACGTCGAGGCCTACCACACCATCTTCTCGGAACCGGCATTCACTTTTTAAACGAGGGTAACTCTATAAGCAGAGAAGATTACGCCAGTGGATTTACACTTTTCGCCTTGGATCTTACTCCTGATTTATCGCCAATTGCGCCGGTCATTGGAATCTCGTGAAACACGGTAGTTTACGATTAGAGGTGAGATTTGAAAAGGCGCTTACCGCAACCGTCAATTGATCGTTACGCAGAGTTCGATAACGTTCTGGAAATCGACTCCTCGCGACAAATCATCGTCGACTTTGCCGGTTAGGCAGGTTTACAGGTAAAAATTCCTTTCCCCCACA